>JAGPOY010002833.1:0-10509 GCA_018983105.1 Silene uniflora
CTCGGCTGGCATGATGTCAGGCCGAGAGAGTCCCTCGGCTGGCTGGTTGCCAGGCCGAGACCCAAGTGGCTCAGTGCTGTGTGACTTGAGGTCAGTGAGCACCGAGGCCGTATGCGTCCCTCGGCTGGCTTGATGTCAGGCCGAGAGAGTCACTCGGCTGGCTGGTTGCCAGGCCGAGAGAGTCAAGTAGCCCAATGCTGTGTGACACGTGGTCAGTGAGCATTGACTTTGGTCAAGATGTTGACCCGGTCAGCCGGTGCAGAATATGCCCCATCAACTTATTAATTCGCCAAATCACCCATTAACCCACCAAATAGTATACGAATCTAACTAAAAATTCATCAAATCTCCATTATTATTTCATAAATCATAACATCAATTTTTAATAGTAATTTTTGCTTATGAAAAGTGATTTGTGATATTTTTCACATAGGATGATAATAGAACATTAAGGAGTTAGATTAAATATCATAATACGTTTGTTTGATAGTGATAAACTTAATGGAGAGTTAAAGGAGGTCATGATAGATAATAAATAAGAGGTTTAGGGGTACACCATAGAACTTCAAAAAAATAGGAGTACATCGTAGAAAACCGAAAAACTCGAGAGTACACCGTAGAATATCCCACAAAAATATTGTGAACTGTGACGGTAGCTTTGGGAGTTGGGGTGTGTGTCCTCAATGTTGGCGGTTTCACTTCCACAGCTCTCCCGCCAAACATCATGCTAATAGGGTTTCCCCATTTCAGGTCACAATTTCAATTTTTTTCTCTTCAATTACGGAGCATATATTATTGCTATATATTTATATGTTCAATTATTAAACTTTACGTGTTTATTGTTTTCTTCAGATTATTTAGGTTTTCAAGTAATTTGTTATTTCGTCCTAAATTATTCCCAATTCAATTGCGAACTATGGCTTCTGCTAAAAAACTTAAAATCGATAATTCATCACTTGCTGCTGCAACTACTCCAAACTCTCTGAAAAATGTATGCTTTCTTATTTATTCCCTTTTTCTATTTTAATTTTGTTTTTCCTGTTTTGGTTGATGAATTAATCTTAAATTTTGATTTGATTAGCAGGAGAATAAATTAGCTGATATTTTAAGTATTAAGAATGAGCCCGGGAGAATTGAGTCTATGACAGTCCAACAACTTCGAATTGCATTAAGGTGGGCTCAATTTTCTAGTGTTTCACCGATATAAAGTCGAAATTTTCAAGCTTTTTTATGAATTGAGCTACATTATAGTATCTCTAGTGCTTAATTGCTTGTGTCATGTCATGTACTCCTATGGAATATCTTTCAAGGCAAGAGCAAGACTCTTCTGGTTGAACGTGAGAGGCGCGCTCTTTTGGGGAGCGCCCTACGTTCAGGTTCTACCAGATACCTGTTTCCCAGTCTATTTACAGTTTTGCTCTCAATATGTTTTGATATAAAGGAATGGTTAGTAGAATGCCATACCCAATTATGCTTTTCCTGTGTTTGAATTAGTCTGGCAGATTTTGCACGTGGATTTCTTGGCTAAGTTAATCGTAGCTTAAAGTCATGCAATTGTGTTCAATATCGAACCTGTTTGGTGGATTTCATAAATTGAGCTCATGCCACACACAATGGAGGATTGGAGGGGATAAAGTCGTTTACTTCATAACCAAATCAAGATTGCATACCAAAACTAACTGCCTGTGAGGGGAATAATTCATTGATTTCATTCACATAGATTCACCAAATCTTTACTTTTTCACGTGGCACACTACATATTGTTCAAATGGTCGGGAGTTTTTAACACCCCTCGCATATGATGCCCTTCGTATGCAAATGAGGGCTCATGTGCTGAATACTTCTACAGTTGCAAGGAAACATAATTAACCAATAAGAGGAATAGTTCTCACCCAGCTGCAAATATTTGGCGTAGTTTTATACTTTCATAGTTTCATATCATCAATCCAGGTTCAAGTCATGAAACTTACCATTTTTAATTATAAAATGAGCCTGTGCTACATCCACAAGAAAGAGAATGTTTCTCAAGTTGTCCGAAAATGAATTGGCAATGAGAGGGATAACCTCTTATTTTATAAAGTCTTCATTTCTTTTTCGTTTTCTTTTAATCAGCGTCATGTGACAATCAGATGAGCTAGAGTTTTTAAACACTTCTTCCCCGTCCTTTCTATAGTCAAATCAGTTATAGGTGTCATTATTGTTTACATGGATTTCTACTCTAGGTCAAGATCCCGCTCTACCTGTCTTCGATTGTATTGTGAAATAGAGAAAATATGTTAATGAGTGGTTATTTATATTCAAAACTAAAGTTCCTTGTGTTACATCTGTGATGAGACAGAAATGCTGGAGCTTCCACTCAGGGCCGTAAACCAGAGCTAGTTTCAGCGTTGAAAACTATTTTGGATAAAGAAATTGATGGTATGACTATATTTCATGGTGAACATGGATTAAATAAGTATTGCATGGAGTTTGTTTCATATGTATTATGTCTTAAATGCCTTATTTGGGCATGCAATACTCTTTTTGTAGATGACAAACAATCTCCTGATGAGCACCTCACAGATGAAACTGTATTGACGAAACAGCTGCCTAGCAAAAGAAAGAAAAAGCCTGTTAACTCTGACATTGTGGAGGTTACTACAGATATCGAAATTGTGAAGCAGAGTACAACAGTAAAAAGCAGTGATCTTTCTGGTACTGTTCTCTCACCATCATGTTTAAGTTTGATTTTCTATAATATACTGGAGCACTTTAGCGTTGCATGCCTTTGTCTATTTACACTTGTGTGTTTGCATTTCTGGGTTGGCTCAACATTGCTTCTCTTCCTTATAATATGTATACATGATTGTCTTCATTCCCAAATTCACTGGGTGTCTGGCTGTTTGACTGGCTTAACTGCTGCAGGTAAAAAGAGATCTGTTAAGAGAAAAGTAGCTGTAGAAGCTGTTAGCATTCATGACGACGTTGCTCAAGTGGTTGATAAATATGCCTCTGAAGAGCCATGGACCATATTTGCCCACAAAAAACCACAGAAAGGATGGGTTGCTTACAATCCAAGAATAATGAGGCCACCGCCTCTAACACGTGACGCTCAGTTTGTGAAGCTGATGTCTTGGAATGTAAATGGTCTGCGGGCATTATTGAAGTTAGAGAGTTTCTCTGCTCTCCAGCTCGCACAAAGAGAGGATTTCGATATCTTGTGCTTGCAAGAGACGAAATTACAGGCAAGATTAGAATTATGTTTTTGTCCATCTTTACAGCTTGATAGTTACTTCTGTTGAATAGTTTGTGGTATTTAGTGAACCTAGTGGGCCCAAGTAAATCATACTATTGTGTGATGAAATGATATCAAACAACTTGATAGTTACTTCTTTTTGGTCCTATAATGCTAACTTGTGAAATCTCTCTCTAAATTTGCAAGGGACCCTAGTTCTCATATAAATTCTATCTGTATGCACTAGCTTGCTCCAGCTGAAACTGATCTATTTATTTGTATATTTATTAATTTATTTGTAATTTGAACACTCAGGACTTAAGGAGGGTGAAAAGCTTAGAGGATTTGATATTTTCTTTTTTGGTTATTGTTATGCTATTAGTTTATTACGCTGTATTGGTTTCTGAACTCCTGCTTTCTGCAGAACTATGACCATGTAACTAACACCTGAAGCAAATGTCAGGTGCACCACTCCTTACCTGAGCCACGAATGACTGATGTTTGTTGTGCACAAGTTAGTTAGACACTTGGTTAAGACATTAAACAATAGTACTTCTGTTGTGGTCGCTGGTATCAGATAAAGTTTGATCACTTGAACATTGCTATTGTGCATGCTTTGAGGTTAAGTTAGCATTCTAATCTGTGGGGGAATGACTAAGAGTTATCGTATGTTTTGTTGGATCTTTGACTAGGAGAAGGATGTTGAACCAGTCCGAGATCTTTTGAAAGGCTTTGAAAATAGCTTTTGGACTTGCAGTGTAGCAAAAGCAGGATACTCTGGTACAGCAATTGTTTCACGGGTATGTTCCTAACGAGTAACAACTGTAGGAGAATATCCCATGTTGTGTAGAGTGTTCTTCCTACTTTTGAATAATTCCTTTTCTCCTCCAACACTTTATTACAGGAGATTTTGAAAAGGCCGATATACCACGTATTGTTAATTTCAGAAGTATTCCTAGCTGATAAACTTTTTGAGATTACGGAGTTAGGCTCCGTTCTTTTGGACTTAATTTCAGTTGACTTCACTTAAGTTCAGTTCCTATGTTAAGTTTAGTTAAATTCACTTCAGTTCGGTTCATTCGAGTTTAGTTAATTGTAAGTTTAATTAAATTAACTTTAGTTAGTTAAATGTAATTAAGGTATTAAGTTATGTTTACTTTAGTTAAATTAATTAAGTTAGGTTAAGTTAAGTTAAGTTAAGTTAAATTCAATTAACTAAATTAATTTTGATTAAATAAAGTTTAATTAAACTAATTTAAGATTATTTAAGTCAAATAAGATTTAAGTTAAGTCAAAACTTAAGTTAATCATGTTTAATTAAGTTCAGTTCACGTCAGGTCTACTAAGCTCTCAGTTCAGTTCAGATTTCAGACGGGTTCAGTCCAAATGAACACGGCCGTAGTTGTTATCCTTCTCATATGTCCATTGCATGCTACGTTTGGAATGTTGTTCTTCTTTTACCGTCTCCTCTTCTTTTATTTACATATGGCATGTGATGTTCTGTCTTGGGAAGTTGGTTTTACATAATGTTTTAGTTTTTGTATTCCAATTGTCCTACTCATGCTCTTGGAAAGTGTATTGTTAATGTGCACTTAATTTTCACATGCTTTAATTGTGGGAAAGGAATTCGGGAAAGTTGTGACTGATGCTGGGTAATTGTGTGTCTGCTGATTTTATTTGTTTGTCTCTCAGATAAAACCACTTTCCGTACGATATGGGCTTGGCATACCCGACCACGATGCTGAGGGGCGTGTGGTAACTGCAGAGTTTGACTCTTTTTATTTACTGTGTGTATATGTTCCTAATTCTGGGGATGGACTAAGGAGACTGGTAATTGATTGCTTCTAATCTTCACTACCCTGGTATTCTTTAGATTAAGGAGTTTGTCATCAAAATATATATTCATTCAAAACAATTTATCCTGAGAATTGCTCTTTTGTGATAGTCGTACAGAACTACAGAGTGGGACCCATCTCTCAGCCATTACATTAAGGTAAGAATGAATTTATTATACTTTAAATTTTGCTGCTGGTTGGTAAATGTTTACAGGACTCCTGACACTTTTTAAATGCTAATGCATCACATTTTACCACTGATTGGTTTTCTGTGTGTTGATAATATATTCTTCAGGGTCTACGGATGAATTAAGCTCATGAATTTCATAATTATAAATTTTTAATATTATATTAGAAGCTAATGACTGAGAAATTTATGTAGCTCTTTTGCTTTTGGGATTAAAGCTATTACAATGTTGTATCACGCTTTTATCAGTTGTTTCATTATCTTAACATTATCTAAATAGTATTTCCTTTAAAATTTCCATATTCACTTGATCAAACATGTGTATTTTTTGGCATAACCTTTTTATAAGTTTGCTGCACAATCTGCTTCTGTTCACTTCAAGGAATCACATCAGTTGTATTAATTTCTGCAACTTCCATCTTTTCATCTCTCAACAATTGATTAGTCATGCGGACTATAAGGCTCTACATGGGAAATTGGAATCCTAAGGCGAAGTTTAAGGTGTTTCAGCTTGGTGATATACCCACTGACCACCGTATTGTTCTGGAAGTCTCACATATGGTGTTTATTTTTTCCTTTTGAATATTGGAATAGTTACCCACCTGTTGTCAATGAGTGGATGCTCATTTTTTGTATAGTAGTTGCTCATTATTTTCTTCATTTCTTGTTGCTTAGTAATTTCATTTCATATGTTACTTCCTTATCTGCCCCTTCAGTAGATTATTACTCTATCAGAGATTTTATGGATCACTGGCTATGTATCCCTTTTAGTATTGCAATGGTATTTTATTGGACTGGAAAGTAGGTGGATTGGAGAGCTGGGTTTTGCTTATAGGGCTCTCTCCAAAGATGTGTTCATAGTTACAGCTTTCTGTTCCTCGATCAGTTTGCATTAGATCCTCATTTCATTTTGGGACTTTGGCTTTGTTCTTGTTATGCTTTTATATGTTGCTTGCCTGCTCTGACACTATATATTAATATATGTGGTGGAGATGTTAGATCTAAAATTATCTGCAGGGTGTCTACCAAAGTTATTGATTGGTGTTCGTATCATGCAGGAACTAGAAAAGTCAAAACCTGTAATATTGACTGGCGATCTGAATTGTGCACATCAAGAGATCGACATTTACAACCCTGCGGTAAGTTTGTAGCAAAATTTGGTACAATCCACTTGTTTAATATGAGGAGCTAATACCTATGTGTTATGGTCCGGATTTTTTGCAGATCATCACATTATGCCAGTTGGTTTTAAATTGCTTATCTTTAGAAGTTTTGGCTTATTTTTATTTGGGATTGTTTCAGCAGTTTGCGATTAAACATAATATTATGAAACAGGATAAATGGTCCTCTTTTTTCGTGAAGTAGTGGGAAACCATCTAGGCTTTGTGAAGAGTCAATGAGAAATATTTTCCTTAAAATTTCAGTGAAAAGGTTTTCTAGATTCAACCATTCCATATCACCTTGGAGCGGAAGCCTCTGTTGAGGCAATATAGTAACTGAGTAAGTATGATGAATGATGGTGGTAAACGGCAAAATATGTGGATTAAACAGAGTTGAAACGAATAAAATTATTTTGGATTATACTCAGAGAAGTCGAATGCTCCAACTTAAATAATTTAGCTTTTTATCCTTCAACATTGGTCATCCTGATACTATATTGCTTTAATTCTATAGTTATAACACTGTAAGGAAGTCGCCTGGCTAAAAACATGACAGCATTACCTTTTTTGTACATTTCCCCTTTCTCCATGTTGTTGAGAGTAGCACCTCTTCCACATTTTAAATAATTGATTATTTGGTTTTAAATACCTAGGGAAACAAAAGAAGTGCTGGATTCACAATTGAGGAAAGGGAATCATTTGAGAACAACTTTCTATCAAAAGGATTTGTGGATACGTTTAGAAAGCAGCATCCAGATGTTGTTGGCTATACTTACTGGGGCTACCGACATGGTGGACGTAAAACTAATAGAGGTATTGATCTTATTTGCTCAATGCATAATCAGCGCATCTATGGATTGAAGTGGTCATATTGGTCCACGCGGTTATTTACTTGAAGTGTGTTGTGTGTAGGACTTCGATGCTTTGTAGCGTGCAGCAGTCTCTTAACTATGTTCTCTTAACTATGTTCTGCGTTTTTGAAATTTAAGCGGAGTTGTAGTTTATCATATGTTTCTTTTCTGTGTCTGCATTCAATTTTGTAAAGAAGGAAACAAAATAAGAAGAGAGACTATTAACATGGTGGAAGCAATTAGTCTTTTGAGAGACAGTCACATTAAAATAATGCGACTCCAACCCATAAAACTAAAAAGCCTACCCACATACCCATTAACTAACCAAAAAATAAAATCAAGGATAATCTTAGGAGTCTTTTCACAAGACGGGATCTATAAAAAATTGACTAATTATATTGTAAATGATGAAATAATGAAATTTAATGTGATACAATGTTTTTCTTTAAGGTACATTACTAGGTACTAGTTATTGCATATACCAGTAGTGACATGTTCTTGCTAGCTTCAAACCTCATTCTCGTATGTTTACTTGCTCATCAATATTTGCATCACAGGATGGAGACTTGACTATTTCCTAGTTTCGGAATCACTTGCTGACAGAGTTCATGACTCTTACATCCTTCCTGATGTCCTTGGTAGTGATCATTGTCCCATCGGCCTTGTATTAAAGCAGTAGCCTACAGACACGTTCTGATCATCCGGATTCGTGCGTTCTCTCCAAAGGTGCCGGTTTTAAAAAGAATGTGAGAACGCATTTGCTTTTGTAGTATTCGAGACATGTTCTTCAATCACCTCACTTTGGGACATTGGGTGTGGAGGTAGCCGCAAGCCTAGTTTTGATGCTGATGTGTTTCGAATCAAGTCCTGTCACCCTTGAAGACTTTTCTAGTTAAGTTGATTGACCGTGCCATTTTGGGACATTCACTAGTAGAGGTGGCAAGATGGTAGAAAGAAATGTCTTAAATGAATCAAGGCAATCATCTAGATGCCGTTGCCTAGTTCAAATTTGCGCAAAGCAGATTTTTCGACTTGTTTTGATGTATGTTTTCGGAATTATAGCATGGTTGAGCTCTGTATTAGGATTAACACTAGTGTAATTTATCTTGAAATTGCCTTTTGTCTGTTCTGGTCTTTTATCTCAGTGCATCGTTTAGGAAAATTCATTTGATACAAAAGGATGGGGCTTATTTGCTCCAAAGTCTACCGGTGTAAGATAAAAACTGGAAAACCTGTGGTAGTTAAAATAGTAGCAATTGAAAACGGATGGGCCATGTCCCCAAATCCAATGTGCATTTGTTTTCTATCATTCTAATTTTATTAGATGTCCCTAGAGGGACTATGAAATACTCGTATATTTTATTAATTTAAATAGCGTGTTCCGTGTTCTAAATTTTATAGGATGTCGTGTCACGTGTCCGTGTCCGTTTTGGTGTTATTTAGCTTGTCATGCTATTTGGTATTTGTTTGACCCGTTTTGGTGCTATCTAGCTTGTCATGCCCTGTTCTTTTGGACTGAAACTGTCTGAACTGAACTTAATGGAGCTGAACTGAACTGAATTTATTGGAGCTGAGCTGAGCTGAACTGAATTGAAGTAAGAGTTAATTTGTGAAGAAAAGAGCTGAATTAAACTGAATAAGCTAAGCTGAACTGAATCGAACTGAACTGAAATAAACTGAAATTAAGTCTAAAAGAACAGAGCCTAGGTTAGGAATACCTCTCTTAAACAAGTGTTTAGGTTAGCCAAATTGTACACATGATGATTCAGAATTATGTGATTGGTCCGTAAGATGTGGCTTACCTCAACACCGTCGGATCTCAACATTATTACGGAGTAATACAAACCAAAAGCGGAGCCAATTTGATTCTAGTAATTTCATCATTTCATTGCAATTTTAAAAAAAACACAGTAGTAAGTTATATATACTCCTCTATTTCTGGTGAGGTGACATTTGATTTGATTCATCGCCGTTATGACATCCCGCCGTCGTACGCCGGCGAAAGCAACCTCCTCGCCGGAGAAATCTGAATCGGAGGAGATGAGCGTAACAGCATCATCATCATCATCCTCATCAAAGTGGCCTAAAATCCTGTCTCTATCCGCCATACTCCTCCTTCCGTACGCCTACCTCTTACTATTCCACTTCAACATCGACACCCAACTGAAGCGATCCATCCTCATCAATGCCGCTCTCAGTGTCGCCGGGTTTTTGTTAACAATCAAGTTGATTCCGGTGGCTTCTCGTTACGTCATTCGTCGGAATTTGTTCGGTTTTGATATTAATAAGAAAGGAACTCCTCAAGGTCTCATCAAAGTGTCAGTCGTCTTTCCTCTTTCATTATTTAGTTGAAATAATTGCTTTGATTTTGTAGCTTTGGGGATTCTTGACATTCATCATCATCTTTCTCGATTCGAATTGTTTCTATTTTTTTTAATCTCTTTTTAAATGCCGGTCCATTTTTAGTGAACAATTTTGAATTTCAGCGTCTATGTTGAGTTCAACTGTAGGAGTTATTATTAACGGAGTAATAGAGCTTAAATGAACTAAAAGCGGGAGGAAATTGTTAGAGGTTGGAGAATACAAATGGGGAAGATAGTGTAATTACTGTGTATATCTTTCGACTGCAATGCATATGTTCCCGATTGTTTCGAACCCAAATTTGTATAAACTCGAAATTTGTAAGACTGTCTACTTGTTCCAAACGGAACAAATCACTAACCCTAGACTCCCGGGGAAACTTCAACTACTTTATATTTTGATTATTTGTAAGACTGTCTACTTGTTCCAAACGAAAGCAAACAGTTTCAGCCAATTTCTTGGGAATTCCTTGTGTTGCTTCAGTAATTCTGCAACTTTTCTGTTGGACCGATCAACTTACATCTATATTTTGATTTTAGACCTTCCCTTCTTCAGTTCAACATCTTCAGATTTCAACTTTACTGATTTCAGATAGTTTATAGCCATCATTTGCCTTGATTTTGGATTATTTATTAGAAATTAGAAATGCAATAGTTTCCAACAAATTGTTGACTCCTATTGCACTCTCCGTCTTCCTCTTTCCTCCCCTTCTGCTTCTGAAATTTCATTAGAACATGATAAACTGCACATGAGTTGCAGAGAGGGAAACCGCCTTGCGGCTAAATCAGGGAAGTTTTTGAGGAGTATGTGTTGAATTCGAGGATTAAACTTTCTGAAGACCACATTTAATCGTCCTAGACCATCTCACCTAGTTTATGGTATTGTGATTTAGCTTGAGATG
>JAGPOY010002834.1:0-14102 GCA_018983105.1 Silene uniflora
ACTATGGACTTTCCTAACGTAGCTAACCCTAATAACCTCTCGATCGAGTACTTAAGGTTCTCGATCGAGTACTTAAGGTTCTCGATCGAGGTATAATCTCCAGCAGTCTGCTCGAACGAAGAGTGAGGCTTCTCGTTCGAGACCTTCTCCTTGCAGCTTCCTCGATCGAACACAGGACAGTTCGATCGAGATCTTCTATTCCTCAAGTCCTCTCGATCAAGAACATGACAGCTCGATCGAGGCTTTTCGGCTCGTCCATTCTACTAGGTCCTCGTCGACTTGGGCCTTCGTTTGGTCAACGACAGGTTCCATGCTCGAGTAATCTTCTTTTGTGCGTCCATCTCTTAAAATGCATCTTTCAGGCCAGAAACGCTTGGTTTTGGCTACATTCCTGCTTATATCTGCAAAATAGCAATACAAACGCAAAGTTGTCTATTCGGGGCATAAAGCGATATAAAACCACTTATAATTGCAGAAATACGTGCCAAAAGGGACTGTAAAAGTCTATATAAAATGCACGTATCACGCATCCGTTACTTCCTCTGCTGTATACTCACGCTGTAAACACAAGTTCATCTTGCTAGTCACCCTCTGCCCGACACCCTTTAAGATCTCATCAGGTACACTCGGGTCCGTGGAGAGGAAAAGCTGCTGGAAGTAAGACTTAGCAACCGCTTCCATTGCCTCATCACCACAACGGCTGACACCATCATCATCGATTAATTTTGCAATATTATTTTTCCGCTTTCGTTCACCCGCCCAAGTATGAATGAATTTCGTATTTTTGTCACCATCTTTAAGACATAAAGCCCGAGACCGTTGTCTCCAATATAGCTCTTCCTGTCGGCGTAAATTTCCCAGTTCTGCAACTAGTTTCCGACGTTTCTGAACATTGGCAGCTGTTCTCTCGCATTCATTCAACCTGCTTAATTGTTTTAATTTACAACCAATACTTTTCCCAATTTTGTTGATATTAGTACACTTCCAAGCCCTCAACTCCCGCGCACATTCTTCCAGGACACGAACCAGCCTTCCCCCTCCCTTCTCCACTCCTCTCTCGACCGCCTCCCTACACCCCTCCTCCCCAACCCACATTTGTTCAAACTTGAAGCTTCGTTTCCGAGTCACCACACACTCCCTATTGTCTAAAACAAGCTTTATTGGCGCGTGATCCGACCACTCCCTAGCCAGATAATAGAGCCGAGCATAAGGGAACAAATCATACCAAGAAGACGTGCATAAGGCTCTATCTATCATGCTTTGACGATTCGCATCACCCGCTTGCCCGTTATCAAACGAGAAATTATATCCCTCCCATGAAACATCCCGTAGTCCACACTCATCCACCGCTTCTCGAAATCTATTCATTTGCCATTGGGGCCGACTACCCCCCTTCATCGATCTCAGACGCGAAAAGGATCTCGTTAAAATCCCCAGTGCATAGACAAGGCAAAAAGCATTGCCCACTAAGCAACCACAACAATTCCCACGAAAGGTGTCGATCCGACACCATAGGCTACCCGTAAAAACCAGTAAGTCTTCATTCCCCTCCTTCCCCACGGATAACAAAATCCATATGATGGACGGAAGCAGACACAAAGTTACAATCAATATCCTTTTTCCATAGCATAGCTAGCCCTCCCGAACGACCCACACTATCCACTTCCATACCGAAGTAGCCACCCTACCCTTCTTTCACCCTCCTCATTTCACGACCATTCAATTTAATCGGGTCGGGCCGAGTTCAAGTTTGGATTCAGGTCACATTTAATTACCAGGTTTTACACTTTAAAAGTCAACAGGCATGGTAGAGACTTTTGTTTTGGGTCTTGAATAGAACCGACCACCATATGTTACCTGAACCAAAAATGCTAATAAAGGAATGAATTATTTGTATTGATTTTTTCTAGTCTTATAGGGTGGCACTGGCGCCTGACAATCATTTGTCTTGTTGTTTTGACTTGTTTCACTTTCTTTCTTATACGGAGTAATTACTAATGGTGGTAAGGTTTGGTTTTTAATTAACAAGGAGATTAAACTCAACATATTACCAGGTCTTGCAATAGTGCGGACCGGTTTGAACGCAACCCGCTAAGAAGCGCATTTAAATCAAACTAGAATCGACTAAATTAACAACTACACTTAAGAATATGAAACACTAGTGTAACCGTATTAATAACAAGGATGTGCTAAAGGGATTTACGGGATTTACACTAGAATCGACTAAATTCACAACTTTACACGAAGAATATCCTTTGCTTGACAAGCAACAAGGTATGAGTGGCCTAATTGCTACCTTCAACTTTTGTCGGAGCAAGAAGACGGGAATTTTCAATCATGTCCGATGGCCACACACTTGGTACATATTCAACTATTGCAGAAATGATGAGAAATCATCGGCTTTCTTCGCTGATGCCTGAAATATCTAGGGTGTATTTACACAAAGAGTGGCATCAGGTACGAATGAATACAGTACACGAATGTCAAGCATCAGATAAAAGACGCAAAATTAATCCATCTTCTCGTATTTAAATTATGTGTACATATTTTTCAAAAAATCGAGTCAATTTATTACTTAGAGACTACAGACTTGCAGTGGTAAGGTCCTGAATGTGGTAAGCAGGAGGTTCACAGGAAAAATATTTTACTGTTTCAGCCAATCCAGATGCAAAGACTCCTTAGTGTTAGACACCAAAATATATTGTGAATATTTTGTAATATGTTTTCCATATTTGTATTCGTTTATTAGAAGCAAGTGTATCGTTTATATTTGCATAGAATATCGTCTTAGGCTTGTATATATACTCCTATGATTATTCAATAATACTCAAGCATTATAATATTTCACGGTATCAGCTTCCTAGGGCAACGATCCTTCTCTCGCTTCTGCTTTACCCTAGTTGTCGTTTTCTGCGACATATTTTCCCGACCTCTCGTCACCTTCAAAACAACTTCAAGTCATCATGCCTGACATGAAGTCCTCTTCTTCCTCTTCTTTTCACCCGGCACTAGTCGTGTCAAATATCAGAAATCACATCTCCGTTACCCTCGGCATGGATAATGATCAATATCCGCTGTGGGCCGCTCTTTTTACAAATCACGCAAAGTCCACACGCGTGCTTCATCATATCCTTCCACCGAAGGGCACAACAGTCGGCCCATCTAAAGAGGAGGATAAAGAAGTCTGGGAGACGATTGATGCGACGGTGTTGCAATGGATCTATGCAACCGTCTCAAATGATTTACTGGAAACCATTGTTGAAGAAAATTCAACAACCAAAGAATGTTGGGATAGACTGAAGGATATATTTCAAGATAATCAACATTCTCAGGCCGTCACTCTCGAGCAAGAATTCTCCCATATTTCTATGGAGGATTTTTCAACGGTCTCTGCTTACTGCCAACGTCTCAAGAGTATTACTGATCAACTCAAGAACGTCGGGTCTCCGGTAAATGACAGTCGTCTCGTTCTTCAATTAGTTTCTGGTTTATCTCCGGCCTATAGTGGTGTAGGCACCATCATACGCCAAGCCAACCCTCTTCCTGCCTTCTATCGTGCACGTTCGATCAAGCCAACCCTCTTCCTGCCTTCTATCGTGTACGTTCGATGTTGACTTTGGAAGAGGCAGGCCTGGCTAAGCAAGCAGCTACAGGTTCTCCTTCTTCGGCTATGCTTGCAAAGACTTCGACTGATGGCGAGTCTATTCTTGGCCGACCTCCTGCTGTCGCTCAATCAAAGTCCAATAAATCATGGAACAAGAAGAAAGGCAGCAATAAAGGGGGAAAAGGAAATAATGGGGGCAAAAACTCAACAGGTGGTGACACTGAAGCCGGTCAGACATCAGCAGCAACACCTGTGATGACCGCTCCTGGTTCTTCGTGGGGAGGTGGTTACGCGCCATAGCAATGGACTCCGCCACCATGGGGTTTTCCTCCGTGTCCATATCCTTCTACTCCTTGGACGCGCCCACCTGCTCCTCACCAGTTTGCAGCCTCGAGACCCCAAGCCTATTTCCGCTGAGTCTCCCCCAACTCCGACTGGCATCGAACAGGCTATGTACACTCTTGGTATGACTCCTCCTGATCCACGGTGGTTCATGGATACCGGTGCCACATCGCACATGACGTCGGACGCAGGTAATCTCTCCTCTTACGTTAATAAGAGCATTAAAAATGGCATACTTGTCGGAAATGGTCAATACACACCCATAAACGGGTCTGGTCACACGGTCTTACCAAAAACAAACCCCCCACTCACCCTTAATAATGTTCTCCATGTACCCAAATTAGTCAAAAACTTAGTGTCGGTCCGTAAATTTACCACTGATAATTCCGTTAGTGTTGAATTTGACCCCTTTGGTTTTGTTGTGAAGGATTACATGACGGGGACAAAACTCATGAGATGTGATAGTTGGGGTGAGTTGTATCCAGTCACCAGTGTCAAAACCGCTTTTCCTCAAGCTACCTTCACTGCTGTCGCTTCATCTCTCTGGCATGATCGCTTAGGACATCCCGGGGCTCCAGTTTTTAATTCTCTTAGACGTAATAATTTGATTAGTTGTAGTTCATCAAACAATACTTCTATTTGTCATGCTTGTTCTCTTGGAAAAATTATCAAGTTACCGTTTTCGCCATCTATGTCACGCACATGTTTGCCCTTTGATATAATACATATTGATCTTTGGACATCTCCAGTCCTTAGTTTATCGGGACATCGATATTACGTTTTATTTCTGGATGATTTTACCAATTTTTTGTGGGTTTTTCCTATTGCCAAAAAATCTCAAGTATACTCAATTTTCGTAAATTTCAGAAATTATATACGTACTCAATTTGAACGAGAAATTAAAACCTTTCAATGTGATAACTGCAAAGAATTTGATAACGGCCTGTTTTGGGATTTTTGTGCTAAACATAGGTTGTCTTTTAGACTATCATGTCCACACACATCGCCTCAAAATGGAAAAGCCGAGCGTAAAATTCGATCCATCAATAACATTGTTCGCACTTTACTTCTCCATAGTTCCGCACCTCCATCACTATGGCATCATGCGTTAACAATGACAACATACTTAATAAATAATCTTCCTAGTAAACAGCTTGGTTACGCTACACCTACTCATATGCTCTACAACAAAAGTCCGTCTTACTCCCATCTACGCGTCTTTGGTTGTTTATGATATCCCCTCATTCCCTCGACTACAATAAACAAGCTTCAAGCTCGTTCATTCCCTTGTGTCTTCCTTGGTTATCCCAAACATCATCGTGGGTATAAATGTTATGACATAACGACTAAGAAAATCACCATTTGTCGTCATGTCCTGTTTGATGAAACCCAATTTCCGTTTGCTGGTCTCTCTCGTCCTAACTCACGGCCTTATGAGTTTCTCACTGATGACATAGCCTCGTATGTACTTTATCAACTAACCAATCCCTCGACACCTACCACGGACCCTGTATTCCCAGCCATCACCGAGACTCTTACCCCTGCTACGGACCCTGTTTCCCCTCTTTCTCCTCTGTCCAGACCTCACCTGAACACCACAGCCATCCCCATCTCTCATGCGTCTATTTCAAGTCCACCATCAGTGTCGTCCCCTCCGCACACTGCCCGTCCAGTGTCTATTCCTATTCCCACCGTGTCTAAAGCCGTCACTCGGGGTGCTCATGGTATTGTGAAACCCAACCCAAAGTATAATCTTAATACTGCCGTCCACGTTTCCCCAATACCTCGGACTCCCATTGCTGCCCTTAACGACCCACATTGGAAATTGGCCATGGATGACGAATTTAATGCTCTTATTAGCAATAAGACATGGGAGCTAGTCCCGTGTCCGTCTAATGTGAATATTATTCGTTCTATGTGGATTTTTCGACACAAGTTTAAAGCTGATGGTTCATTTGAAAGGTATAAAGCTCGTCTTGTAGGAGATGACAAAACTCAACAGGTTGGGATTGACTGTGGAGAAACATTCAGTCTGGTTGTCAAACCGGCTACAATCCGTACGGTACTCAGTTTGGCTCTGTCTCAACAATGGCCCATTCATCAGCTTGATGTAAAGAACGCGTTTCTACATGGGAATCTCAATGAAACCGTCTATATGCATCAACCTATAGGTTATCGTGACTCGCGGTTTCCATCACATGTGTGTCTATTACGCAAATCGTTGTACGGTCTCAAGCAAGCTCCTCGGGCCTGGTACAAACGATTTGCCGATTATGTGGCTCAACTCGGGTTTGTTCAAAGTAAGTGTGATCACAGTTTATTTATTTACCGCACTTCCTCCACTGATATGGCGTACTTGCTCCTTTATGTTGATGACATCATTCTCATCTCTTCATCGGATTCCTTACGCAAGTCTCTAATGGCTCGTCTTGGCTCCGAATTTGCAATGAAAGACCTTGGCTCTTTAAGTTATTTTCTGGGTATTTCTGTCACTCGGTGTCGGAATGGACTGTTTTTATCTCAAAAGAAGTATGCTGAAACAATTTTGGAACGTGCCGGAATGGCAATGTGTAAACCTTGCTCGACACCTGTGGACACCAAATCCAAGCTTAGCCACACCTCTTCCCCGGCCTGCCATAATCCCTCCTTGTATCGAAGTCTTGTCGGTGCTTTACAGTACCCCACGTTTACTCGGCCCGATATCTCGTATGCGGTTCAACAAGTATGTATCTTTATGCATAATCCGATGGAATCTCATATAAATGCCTTAAAACGGGTTATTCGATACGTTAAGGGCTCGACTCACTTTGGTCTCTACATCGGCGCTTCTTCACCCACGACCTTGACGTCGTACACCGACGTCGATTGGGCTGGTTGTCCCGATACTCGTCGCTCCACCAGTGGTTATTGTGTTTTCTTGGGTGATAATCTTATCTCATGGGCCTCGAAAAGACAGCCTACGCTCTCACGGTCGAGTGCTGAAGCGGAGTATAGGGGAGTTGGTAATGTGGTGTCGGAATCTTGTTGGCTTCGAAACCTCCTGGGCGAATTACATCATCCCCTCAACAAGGCCACTCTTGTCTACTGCGATAACATCAGCGCCATCTATCTCGCAGGCAATCCCGTTCAACATCAACGTACTAAGCACATTGAACTCGACATTCATTTTGTCAGAGAAAAGGTTGTTCGGGGTGATGTTCGCGTGCATTACGTCCCTTCTCGTTCACAGATTGCGGACATTTTTACTAAAGGTCTACCGTCAGTCCTCTTCACTGATTTTCGTTCCAGTCTTCATGTCCGTGAAGCTCCCGATTCGACTGCGGGGGACTGTTAGACACCAAAATATATTGTGAATATTTTGTAATATGTTTTCCATATTTGTATTCGTTTATTAGAAGCAAGTGTATCGTTTATATTTGCATAGAATATCGTCTTAGGCTTGTATATATACTCCTATGATTATTCAATAATACTCAAGCATTATAATCTTTCACTTAGGTTTTAGATTGGAACACCGATCCAAAGTCAATCACCTTGGAATCAGCTGAGACATCACCGGGATTAGTATTATCACTAACAGGAATTTTTCTCGAGCATTCCAAGCGAACAGCAACTGTTGAAAATTCCTGTTGATGGATTTCACATATTTGTAGACTGAATGCTTGAAATAGCTACCCTTTTCTCTGCTAACGGAAATGGACTACTGGAAGGCACAACATTATCAGCCAAGATAATACAATCTCTACTAACAAGTAACAACCTCTTCAACCTGGTGTGAACATCAATGCAGAAATAATACAGTAAACACAAGTCGGGTAAAATTAGAAACAACACCCAAGTTCATGCACCAGTCGTCGACAGTACAGATAAAAACCTCCCTTGTTTATGCATGTAGTAGCATGTGACTGTAGACAATCATGCTCAATGATGCGCCATGGTTACAAAGTTCACCACAGTAAGGTAGCAGTTTACGGAAGCAACATATTCTCAGACATAAAAAAAATGCTCGTGCCACAAGAATGACTGCAATACACAACTCAATAACATGTTTCAACAAAAATTTGAAGTACGAGTGTACTAGCTTAAGCGTTCCTTTCCTCATACTCCCCTACGGTCAGTCGTCGATGTAAGTAAGTAAAATCAAATTCAATAGATTTTCTTAATTTCCAGTCTAAAATTGGTTCAAGCCAAAGGATCTGTTTCTGAAATCCGTGATAGCGATGTTAGGAAGCTGTGGTGAAAACTGAAAAGTGCAGCAATAAAAGCCGTTTGAATCAGCAGCATAAAAACAGTAAACAGTAAACCAAAAACATAAAAACACAGGAATTTTGAAGCCAAACACATACATGCTTAACATTTTCTTAAAACATACTCGTACTTAATTAGGCCATAATACATCATGAGTAGCTAGCTAGCAATTAACATTGCTTTACAAAAAAAAATCATCTCTAAGCTAGATGAACATTAATCCTCTTAAAGATCTTAATTAACCCCTAATAAAATCACTAGCTTACCCCTTAATTAGCTAACTTACCTAATTTATTTACCTAATACTCCATAAATACTACTAGTCTACTAGCTACCTCCTTCTCCTTCTTCTTTTTCTTCATTCCCCGATCATCTTGTCGATGATGTCGGCAATGAACTTAATCAAAGCTACAATAACCTTTTGTTGTGCTGATGGAGTCACCTCTAAAATAGCCTCAAAGAGACAAGGAATAAGCCTAGCAAGTACAGTCCATCGATTTTTCTTAAAAAGCTTAGCAATGGCAATTGTTATGGCCAAAGAAAACAATGCCACAAATGGATATGGATGAGCTTGAACAAGCTTAACCATGGGAGATTTCAGAAGAATTGAAGTAAAAGCAGAAACTTTCTTGAGAATTGGGAGTTGGATTTGGATTTTGGCAAATTTCATGTTAGAGGTAATAACAAGGGTCTTAATCTTATGGAGATTTGCAGAGGTTTTTTTGGTAATTTTCATGTTTGGGAACATCATTGATGGAACAATTGAGGAAGCCATTTTTGTTCTTGAAAATATTTTACAGAGGAAGAAAAGAGAAGAAGAAGAAGAAGCAGAGGGGTGGGGGAAGAAGTAGAGAGACCTCTGTTTGTATTTAAAGGGGGAAAAAGGAGTTTGGCTTTTCTTTTTCTTTTTTTAAATAAAATTAGCCGGCCCCACACCCTGAGTATTTAAGCGTCCGATTATTGGGATTATTATTACATAATGACAGAAATTTTCAAGATAAAAAATGTTGCTAGATTTAAAATTTTAAACCTGTGAAATTCACGGGCTGTTTTATACTCTGTTTTTAGACGATTATCTTCAAACTAATACTCCGTATATATTGTTAATAAACTAAACGTCATACAAAAGTTAATTTTATACGGAATATAAAATGTAAAACACAACAAATTAGAGTTGAATATGTGTACAATTCGTATCCATAATATTTTAACTAAATCATAGGTTATGAGTTTAAAACATGACTGAGATATAAACCTGTCAAATTTCGGTCCGACCCTACCCCATCCGGTTTTTCAGGGTCAAGACCCAAAAATCTCAAGTCGTAACCCATTCAATCTGAACCCAATATAACCCCTTAATTTATGGTTGAAACTTCAAAGCCGACTCGGACAGGTCAAACCGTTGCGTAAAGATATTAATATTTGAAATAAAATATTAATATTTTTAATAAAATATTAATATTAATAGTTATATATTATATTTGAAAAATAATTAAAAAAGTATTGTATTAAATTTAGTACTTTAAAATTTCTTTCAATATAATTCTTGTAAATATTAAATATGATTAAAATACTACTACTAAATTTGCTATAGTTTTAAAAAAATATTTTTCCGATCTATAAAACGGTGTTAGATACATATTGTTGACCAGTACTCTGACCCTAATCCAACCCGTGACTCGTATGACTGGACCCATATTTAAACTAACCCGGTCTGTATGATCCGACTCGCTCAACCTGTTTTTATTGGTCACTCAGATATTTAGAGAACATAGAGGATATATAACCCCACTTAAATGGTGAAAAAAATTATCAGGGAAAAAAATCGTAATGAAACAACTCATAATTTAGAAGTCAACGGAAAAAAATAAAAATAATGAAACATATAAAGTGTATTAACAAATTATAGAGTAAGGCGAGCTTAGCTAAGAAATTGTCCATGCATTTTTGTTAAAAAAACATCAAGTTTTCTTAATAAATAAAGCGTCTTCTTATTTAATAAAACCGTCTCACATAATCATAAATTATAGAATAAGAGTATCTCACAACATGAGTCGGTCTATTTTAAAAAAAAAAAAAAAACTTTTAATGTTAATAAATAAGTTAACTTTTCACATAATAGAAATGTCTCACACTATAAGATCGTGTTAGCTTAGTAACTCACAACCAAAATATATTTCCCACTAAAATTATCTGGTTTATAACTGAGAGTAAACGTGTACGACTTGAGCCAACACTTAAGTATGACTGACTTGCCCTTTTACGCTCATAACCTATAAATCTTGATCGATGACTTAAGATGTACCTAACTCAACGTGATCCACTAACTTAGGTTTAAGAGTCGACCAACCTATTGGTGAGTGGTGACTCGTAAATTAGATTTTAAATTAGCAAAAGAAACGCACATCAAAAGCATTGTGAAGATTATTATTAAAAACTAGTTTAGAACCCGTGCAAATTGCACGGGTATGTGTAAATAGAGTACATATTTTCATGTGTATACAATATTTTATAAATTTATTTAAAAAATATCTCATATTGCAGAATATCAAGACTTATGAAAATGTCTGGGATTTCTACATCTGTTTCAATACTTCGGGTATAATATAGGTAATATACAGACTAATATGTTAATCAACCTTAAAACATTTATAGTTATAATATCATGTGCTTTACATTTTTTTAAACTGAGCCATTAATCCAGTCAATTGGTTGTTAAATGTTAACCTATCTATTCACACATTAACACGACCCGATCACCCATTAGCTCGTCAATTTATCAAATAATCCACCAAAGTATCATCAATGAAGCTAGGCCATAATCTATGAACCGAATATCATTAACTAACTATTTATATGTTAATAGTGGTTTTTTTTATGGCTATCATGTTAAAGTCTTATGTTGTGTGACTTGGTGAGAAAAGACGCATAGAGGTGTTCAGAGAGGAAGCATTGAAGGATGGTTACATTGGAGAATAAATGTGGAGTTTGGCTGGGAACTATATAATTTCTTGAATGTAGGAATACAAAAGTTATAAATTTTGGGTACAAAAAACACATCAAAAAATTTTATATATGGGACAATCTTCTACGGAGTAATAGTTTAGTTTGCCGCGTTAATACCTTATTAAAAATAGGAACTTTTTGGGTGCCTTTTTTTTCCAAAGCAAATAGTTGTGACACTTTGTAATTGGTACCCGTTTGTTACTCCAAATTAGAGTACTATCAATGTTTACCAGCTTGATTATATTTTGATCAGTTCACAATAAAAGGCCAAAGGTCTGTGTTGGATAATTGGTAGTCTTCACACATTGAGTCATTGAACCGTCCTTGATTTATCAGTAGATGAGCCTTAGAGCCTTACTCCAGTCAGTGCTCATTTGTTTTGATCTTCGGTCTAAGTTTCATAGGTTCTTTTTTTTTTCTTCACCTTGTCTCCAACTTTTCGATCCCCTGCATATATGTAGTAATCAATGTGATCATATTCACTCAAGCAATTTATTCAGAGGCAATTATAGCCAAATTCAAGATAATGATTAGTAATGTTCAAGGGAAATAACATCTATGATACTAAAGGGAACGAATCCATGAAATTAAAAGTGGATTAGTATTTGTGTTCCATAAGTATGAGCATTGCACCAAAATATCAACACTTGCTCATAAGATAACATAAAATCGGCTTTGGAAACACAATCTCAGCGGTTAATAACATAAAATCGGCTTTGGAAACACAATTTCAGCGGTTAATTGGTGACTTGGTAGAATTATTACGCATATTCATTATATAATTAAAAAACATTAGAGATTTTATTTAATCTTAGAGCAACACGATGCTGCATTTATGCTTTAAACAGAGTTCAATGGAAAATTTCATTTGCACAATACATATAGATATCATTAAACTGAGGCACGACTAAATTTACCATAGCATACATGAACAAAAATCTCGGAATAGATGAGTCGTGTCGGTAAAAGCCAAAATTAAACATTCACTCTATCTGGGAAAAATAATACTCCATGTAAAACGATGAGTAAACATAATCCAAAGTTTCAAACCATTATACTCCGTAGAACGATGACCCACAAAGTTTATAACGGAATCTAAAAAATCGACTGTAATCACAATTCAACAAAAAACACAGGTAAAATAAGTAAATGGGCAAAACTTGGAGTAAATACCGTAATCAAACCTGTCGTAAACTGAAATTTGACACGTTTTAATGTTAAGATTAACCATGGCTATTGAAATTTGACTCAGATATATATATATGATTTTTTTTACTCTCCTTAATTACAAGAATATGATAGACGAAATTCCGATCTAGGGTTTTGTACTCTCTTAATTTACAAGAATATGATCGATATTTATACATACGATTACAAGACGGATGGAAAATGGGCTTCGTAATTTTTGGGCCTCCTGAAACTTCTCGACCGGGAAGGAGTGTCATGTTCAGAACAGCCGTTTGTCGAGGTAGTTCCCCACCGGGACAGGCTACCCAATTGGGACACTGCCTTGGTTTCTCCTTTCTTCGTTCCTCCTTCTGTCCTTCTAGCTAGAGACCATAGGCTTTTCCGCTATGGAAGCTTGACAGAAATTTCCTTAGGGAGGACTTTTATGCTTCCCTCCAGAGAAGCGGCATTGATCCCAGAGGGAAACTACTTAGTCCACATTCCTCTTCGTTCTTAAGTCTCTTTTGCAGGCCGTGCATGGCACCACCTTTGATATATCATGGACTAGCATAACATTTCAATCTCCTTTGATCTAGGCCACACAAAACGAGGTAAAAACCGCTTCAATTGGTGATTTTCCTACAAAATCGAGATAAAACAAGAAAACAACTATAGTGATTGTGAGACTGAACCTGTTCTTTCTGACTTTTTAGAGCTGAACTTAAGTAAACTGAATGGAGCTGAACTAAACTGAATTGAACCGAATAGAGCTAAATTGAACTATTAGTATTTAATATTATTGTTATTAACAACTATAATAATATTAATATTCATAGTATAATACTAATAATAATATTATATTTATAAGAAAAAATTACGGAGTATAATATTATATATGAATAATCATTAATTATAATAACGGAAAAATAGTAGTTTTTTACTAATAATATTCTTAATAACAATAAGTAATAATGATATTAGTAACAACAACAACAACAACAACAACAACAACAACAACAACAACAACAACAACAACAACAACAACAACAACAACATGTAGTCCTCTCCTCAGTTTTTAGTCTTCACATGAAAATAAAAGTAATGATCGAAATGTTTTGTTATCGAATTTAACTACAGCTTGAATCGAGCTCTGTTTATTAAAGATACTGTTACAAACACACAGCACATTTTGACAGTTTTCGTTGATATGAAGTCAAGGAAAGTTGGAACTAAAACTGAATTTTCATTTGAAGACAATATTCATTATTGAGGATTCAGGAGAACAACTTAAGACACTTTTTTTTGTACATTGAAAAACCGAGTCACACGATTTTCTTCTTTAATTGGCAAAATATACATGTAAAATAAAATGTAAACAAAAATTGCACACTATAAGAATTGAACTTGTGACCTTCAAATGCAAAAAAAAAAAAGACTACAACATAACGCAATTAAAATAAAACATGCAACAAAAAGAAGATGTAGGTGTAGTCCTCACTGTTGGGGCTGGTGTCCTCTACAGTTAGTGCAATAATTTGATTAAAACTCTCAGAGGAACACAAGGGCATACTATTGTATTATTATCAGTTGATCCACGTTTATCAGTAACGGTTGGCTTGCTAGATAAGTTTGACGTTACTGTCATACAGATGGCGGTGATCAACTGGTCCCTAAAGGTCACACCTATAGGACACGTTTGAGAAATGTGACGTACGAGAGTACAGTCATATTTATG
>JAGPOY010002835.1:0-14101 GCA_018983105.1 Silene uniflora
TTTTTTTTTTCGTAGTTTTTATAAATTACTCTAAAAATAATTTTAATATTATGAGACTTTTTAAAATTTGTTTTAAAAATATCTAACTTTTAAGTAAAAAATCATTATTCTTAAAACCATGCGCTAAAATTGACAATAAAAGAATATTAAATCAAAACTAACATTAAAGGTGAATTTCAAAGTTGGCGCCAAAATCAAATATTTGAAATATTTGAAAACTAGACTTGGACTCAATACTAATATTCAATTTCGACATGATTTCAAAACGAATTTTCAATTTTTAATTTGGCGCCAATACTTGAAATTCAATTCTCTACTTTGATGCCAACTCCGAAATTTTAAATTTCGACGTCTTATATGGATAACTAAATGTGAAAACATTACGCCGTATGTTTTATTACTGAAAATTTGAATTTTATATTTTCAAACTATTATTTTAATATTTTGGAATACGGTTATTTACCGAAACAAACAAACAATTGACAAAAGTATTTGTTCTTAGTCATATATTACCGGTTACATAATATCACATTGAAGTCTTTAACAATGAACTACGAGGTCCATGCAAAGAACTATTTCGATATTAGACGTTATATTCTAGAACTACTTCAGACTCATATGCTCTACACATTCTTCCAAGATGGGTTATTAACAATCCTTGATACTAAATACCACATTTCACTACTTCCCGTGTCATTGCAACGCCGTCAATCGAATCACACGTTATAATGTTGTTTAGCGAGCCAAAATCGCGTTTTAACGTCTTTAGTACATTGTAAAATGTTGTATCATCATTTAAGACCTTATTCAGGTTGCCATGTCATCAAATATATGCCACCTCCTTGATCTATGTATCAACACTCCAACTAGTTAAATAATCGGAAGATCGACTCGATAATGAATTAAGGACCCACACCAGGCAAAACCATTCACAAACACAAGTGACCCGACCCGAATACCCGATCCCGATTGTGACTTTAACTATACAAATAGCGGGAATAGTCAAATAAACAAGAGTAACTGAATGAGTAGTGAATGTAATAGTATATCAACAGGAGGATGTCGTGGAAGTAATAATATCAACAACGGGATAACAAGTGAATGTGTCTCATATAATTTGTTGATAAATTTTAGTGTCATCATACTTTCAAGATATATTTATCATAGAACAATATATTATAAATCGTAAATGTATGTGTTAAAAAATATTAACACAATTATATTTCATAAAAAAAGAAAATTTAAATGGTAAAGTTTTAACACATTTAACTAGGTATGGTGCCCGACCCCGCCGAGCTACCTCTATTTACCGTTTAAATTTTATTTTTTACGAAATATAATTGTGTTTTTATTTGAACATAGGTCATAACAAAAATATATATCAAAAGCTATACAAAAGTGTCTATTATGTGCCACAGTGGTAATAGTAAAGGCATCCAAACCAAGATGTCATGGGTTCGACTCTCATCAATTTCTTTTTTGAGATTTAACTTAATAACTACATTCAACTCCACAAGGCCATTATCTCTTTTTTTGCACACTATTCACAAGTGAGCATTCGTCGTTAATTTTCTCTCAATACGTGAGTAAAAATATATTCATGTGGAATTTTGTTTGATTCGTTTTTACGAGTACATTATAAATATCTAACTTTTATAATTTTTACAAATACGTAGCTAACAATATTTACCGCGTAAAACACCCGTTGACAAACGTGAAAAAAGAAAGTGGTCTTGTGAAGTTGAATGGAGGGAGTACAAATTATGACTTTGATCCCTTTAATTAATAATAGTCAATTTATAAAACTACTCCCTGCTACCCATAACTAATGTCCCATTTGGGTAGGGGCACGGGAATTAAGGAATAGAGTTAAATAATGAAAAGTATTGTTTGAGGGTAAGAAAAAGGTGAGTTAAATAATGAAAAGTAATGTGTAAGAGTGAGTTGAGTTGTTAATAATGAAAAGAGCAAATGGTAGAAGAGTCATAAATATGTCAAATGGGACGTTTGTGTGGGTAAACAAAATTGACAAATGGGACATTAGTTATGGGTAGGAGGGAGTATTATTCATCCAAGTCAAACAAAATGAAGCACTTGACTTGACTTGACTTTTCTCCTTAGATTACTCCCAAGTCAAACAATTACGGTGTAAGAAAAACAAAAAGGGCTAATTGACTACTCCGTATATAATGGTTAGGTGCTAAATAAGCAACAAGAATATTATTGTACAATTTAGGGAAGACATCTTCACTACCATAAAATACGAGACACCCGATCCATACTGTCGTTTACTTACCGCTGTTCGAAGACTTGCAACAAGGAAAACTTAAAAATGTTGGTCAAAATCACTAGAGCCATTGTGTTTCCTTCTTAATGCAGTACACCAACACCAACACCAACACCAACACCAGTACACCACCATCCAATTTTATCTCAGTTAGTTAGAAAAACAAAAGGTAGCTGGTTTTTTTTGACGGAAAAACATTGGACATTATTTTTATTCCTTAGAACTGTATAAGATTTCTGGGGTAAATCGACTCATATTACATCAAATTCCTAATGAGCAGCAAAAAGACATCATCTCTGAAATCATGTACGATTATTCACCCAATTTTGAATTTAAACTGCGGGACTTAGAGCACGTTCGATCTCCTCGAGAGACCGCCCTTTGGTTTCAACTACGTTTCCGGCTATGTATAGCACGGCCAACATACACACTGATGCAAATCCCAGATACACTTTGCTGATGCCGAACTTGTTAACCACGCTCAAGAAGTAGAGGCCAATAACAAAATTTGAAGCCTACGAGAGATCAAAGAGTGAAATTATCAATGGGAGCAATAAACATATACTTACATGAGACGGTTTTATACGTAAGACCAGCTATATAATTAAACAAACGGAAAGTTGTATCAGACGGTACTAAATGTGAACAGCCGATCAACCATCTAATTAAGGAGGAGTGCTTCAAAGTTCAGAAATAATGTGAGAGCGTCTCACACAAGACTCACTAAAGCAAGAAAAGGAAAGGACCTTTCTACCACAAGTTAAGGCCAGATCATGTCGAATTTCAAAGTTAATGCGGAAGTGTCATTTTGAGTATAAGGGTGAAATTTCTAGATTTTAATTAAAGATACGAGTAAATATGTGAAGAAAATATTGGCTACTTACCCAATGCATTCCTAGAGACAAAGCAACGGCTTTTGCTCGGATTCTGGATGCGAAAATTTCTGGAAGTAGAAGAGCGGGAACAGGACCAGCACCAAGTGAGAATGAGAGCACGTAGCTGTTCAAAAGCACAAATTTTCAGATTTTAACTTCAGTATGAGTTATATGTGAAGTTAATATTTGTCTCAAGATAAGAGTGGTGAAAATCTATGAAAGGAAGACTTACAGAACAGTTCCTAAGACGGCTAGTGTGCCGGAGTATGGCGCCAAAGCCTTCCATGTGAATGTCAAGGACAGTAGCAACATTGAAGCAGCCTTCAAAAAGATAATTCCAAGAATGTTGTCAGGATTGGGAGGATACAGCGTGTTTCCAATCAAAGGTCTAACTACTAACGACCAAGTTTCGAAACTCATTAGCATTAAAAATGCCACAGTGGCTCCCTTGATACCCAAAAACAAAAGCAATGGTCTAACTCGCACGTAACGAGGTAAGGTTATTGTAGATTAAAAACCATATGAATGTGACATGTGAAACTAATAAGAGTGTGTTTGCTTTGGGCAAAGCATATTCCCGGAAAATGGTGGTGTTCATCTAATCTATCTTTATTGGTTTCTGATTTTACATTATCCCACCACCTATACAAAGTCTTACGCTCAAGGAGCTCTATTTTCTAGTCCAAACTGTACTCCAACAACAACATTATCCCAGTGAATCAAGGACTCCCACAAATTGCGGGGTACAGAGAGTTGGGTGTACGCAGCCTTACCCCTACATTAACAACATGGAGAACTTTCTGTAAAATAATTTCTTCAAACATATTTTTCATCAAACCAAGCAGAATGCCACATTAACAGTTTGACTAGTTCTTAACCACGAGAATAATAACGAACTGACTTGGGGGAAGCTAGAGAAGAAGCCTACCATTCCTGAGAAACTTGTAATTAGCAGACTTTTTCTTCCTTGCTTATCCATTAGAGAGGAGGCAATAGCAGTACCTAAACAGAGGAGCAAATTAGAGAAATAACCCTAAGAAAAAAAAAGATCAACGAGACTAAGAATCTCAATAAAGGAGTATCTCACTCAGACATACCGAAAACATTAGATGCTCCTACCAGAGCACTAGCTGCAACATCAGAAGCAATACCAGCACTTCGGAACACGGAGGTGGAGTAGTATACCACAGCATTGATTCCTGCCATTTGCTGGAATAGGAAAAGGGCAGCACCAACACTTACCACTGTGAATTAGGATAATAGTTCCGTCAGTATTTCAACAATGCGTGAACTCAGATCAAGTAACATCTGTACCCATAACACAGATGATAAAGAAAAAACACTCGAACATTACAGTGATGACTGATCTGTGAAAATGACAATTACTAGCGGTGGCGTAGGGCCGTAGGCTAATCTAATGGGGTCTTGGAAGTTGGATCCCTCAGTGTTTTTAAAAGAAATGACGTTTTGTTCTATTAAATTTGCCTAATATTAAAATCCTATAGCCTGAGACCCATTATAAAAGGAAGTAAATAAGAACGAAACGAATAATGAACCTATACTCTTAATATTTCTAGCTCTGCCCCTTTTATTAGACTCGCGTAAACATTTCCCTGTTCGAGATTTAGAGGCAAAAATGATACCACATTCACAACTTAGCCCTTTCTATCAAGAAACTATTGGACAGGAGAATTGACCAGACCGGTACCCGAACAAGACCCTAAAAGAAAAACACGAATCAGCATGAACCCAAAATCGACCCATATGTGTAATTTGAAACAAAAACCTTAATAGCATAGACTCGTAAAATGGCCTGATTGACCCAACCCGTAACCACTAACCCAATGACTCACTTGCCACGTTTATCTAGGAAAAACAAATTTCTGACAGATGTAAATGTGTTACTCAGGGGAGGGGCCGCATGGGTGTTTCTCAGACGTACCTTTAGAGTATCGCTTACTGAACAGATCAAACCACCCAGCTTCTGGTTCAGAAGAACCTTGGACAGAAGCTCTCAAATCGTTCATCACTTCAGGGACCCTTTCTTTTCCATACAAGGCTGCTATAGCTTTCTGTGCCTCTGCAACTTTTCCTTGCTACAAAATTATGAACCAAATGAGAAAGTCGACCTCTCCAAAGTAAATATTTGGCTCATCAAAACATAACATACGACTGGAACGAAATTTAAACAGAGATCGAGTCAAGAGGACACCTGAAAAAGCCATCTCGGGCTTTCTGGGCACATCGACATCCCAAGAGCCAAGAGGATAGATGGAACAGTTGCTATTCCGAACATGGTTCTCCACCTATGTATAAGGGGGAGATGGAAGTACAAAAACTGGTAAGGCGCATCAACACCGACTTAAAGAACTGGTGACACATGTTCAAAATACCAGGTTTAAACTTGTAGCTAAATCAAAACATTCTAGTGATCCACTGCTACCACCTTTTTTTTGGGATGATTAATTTTTTTTTTTAAAAACGCATTTTCTAAGCCTAAGTGCTTACCTAAGATCCTTATCTAGCAGATAACATTAGCATAGCATAAACATTCAGTCTTGCATGAGGCAGTCTCAAACACCAACACTTTATGCATTGCTCAGATAACTATATGATTAATTGATTGGTCTCACATGTAAGACCATTTCAAATAAAGTTTCATATGGCGTAAAGGTGAAAAATAAAATATCTGCCAGAACCTCATTTAGAATGAATGTCTGTTTATTTTACTAATGCAGAAAGAATGTATATGTGGTCGTACCACAAAGGATTTCCGGCTAAAGGCAATCCAGCCACCAAAGCTACAAGAATCCCAATACAAATGAAAAGCTGGTTGACAGAGCCAAGGGCACCCCGAATTTCAGTTGGCGAAATCTGTAAAACATGGACTGTTTCTTAAGAACCTTCAGTAAACAAATAAGCTAATGAAAGACAAAGAAAGCCGTCAACATCATTACCTCGGAGATGTACAATGGGACTAGGGCAGATGATATACCGATTCCAATCCCACAAAGTAACCGGCCGATCATCATCATTTGTATGGTTTGAGCTGTGGCGCTAAAAGATACCAAGCAGAAAAATATCAGAAGTGGCCGGTTTAAGCATTAATTACCACCTCTATACCGCATTCCCATTTATATTGTATCTTTAGACTTTGATATTCAAATTTGACCATTAATCTCACTAAATGTACAAGTTCAAATTCGGCATTGCTTGACTTCTCGAAATTCTATTTTCATATTTACTTTATTAACAAATTGTGACTACTGTATGTGAAAAAAATAACTGTTACGGTTGATAATCAAAGTCTAAGGTGGGCAACATATTCGAAGAGTGCACTATAACAATCGTAAGCATAAGTCCTATCAAACTTTCTTAGACTTTGGAGGAAATATAGAGAAATAATTTAATTACAACACATTGATTAGTGCATGCAACAAGACACTAATAATAGGTAAATGACTATTGATCAATTGTGGGTGTCAAGATAGTAAATGAATGTAAAATGGCGGTTTGATATGGTGCATTATGTAAGTACCCTAATAATGAGTGTACATCCAAATATTGTATTAGACTCTTACTACATTACCAACAATAGAGAAGTAGCAAAAGGTTATTCCACACCTAAAAGCACTATCAACAATAAAGCAGTTTGATTAGTGCAAGAGAGAACGTTAATAGCAACTTAGCAAGTCGGTCTTTTATTGCCTGATTAAGATGTCTAAATAATGCATTGGGTGAACAATGACTCATGAATCTTAAATCCTAAATGATTCACACATTTGGAAATTCATTCTAATATTTGAATTACGTCAATGAGAAAACAAAATATGCATGATGCGGCCTTCTAGTAGTATAAATACCAAGTGCAATTGCTGTAATGTGTAAGAAATTTACTCTCCCTCGTTAACATACTCTCCATTCTTTAGAAATTAAAATTGTCTAACTTTCTTCTTCTTTCCAAGTCCCATTAAACGAAGGAGTTTATTTGAATTTCATGTCTACTCATATTAACCACATCGTTGATTATCCAATCATCTTCTTTGGACGAAATAAATTGGAACTTAGAAAACCCAACCAAGGAAGCTTATTCGGCTTTTCTGAATATGATCTGCAACAAAGTTAAGGACCCGAAATTGGATTACGGGTACCAAATTTTCAAATTTTTTGAGCTTTAGCTTTAACATTGCGCATATTTAGTTTTGGTAGGAGCAAATGTGGTTAATGAGATTAATGGTCAAATTTGAATTGGCCCTCAAATAGGCTATTTCAGGGCCAATTTGAATTAATTGCCCCTAGGTGATATCAAATTGGCCCTGAAATAGGTCTTGGTAGGAGCACCAAGCCACCAATTACGGGGATTTTGGTACCCGTAATCCAATTTCGGGTCCTTAACTTTGTTGCAGATCATATTCAGAAAAGCCGAATAAGCTTCCTTGGTTGGGTTTTCTAAGTTCCAATTTATTTCGTCCAAAGAAGATGATTGGATAATCAGCGATGTGGTTGATATGAGTAGACATGAAATTCAAATAAACTCCTTCGTTTAATGGGACTTGGAAAGAAGACGAAAGTTAGACAATTTTAATTTCTAAAGAACGGAGATTGTGTTAACGAGGGAGGGTAAATTTCTTACACATTAAGAGCACTCTCACTTGGTATTTATACTCTAGAGGGCTGCATCATGCATATTTGGTTTGCTCATTGACGCGATTCAAATATTAGAATGAATTTCCAAATGTATTAATCATTTAAGATTCATGAGTCATCATTGTTCATCCAATGCATTATTTAGACATCTCAATTAGGCAATAAAAGATCGACTTGCTATTAACGCTCTTTCTTGCACTAATCAAATTGCTTTTATTGTTGATAGTGCTTTTAGGTGTAGACTAACCTTTTGCTACTTCTCTGGTAATGCAATAAGAGTCTAATACAATACTTGCATATATTTGGATGCACACTCATTATTAGGGTAGCTTACGTAATGCACCATATCAACCCGCCATTCTACCTTCATTTACTATCTTGACACCAACAATTGATCAATAGTCATTCAGCTATTATTAGTGTCTTGTTGCATGCACTAATCAATCTGTTGTCATTAATTATTTGCTCTATATTTCTGCTGTGGCGCTAAAAGATACCAAGCAGAAAAATATCAGATTTGGCCCGTTGAAGCGTTAATTACCACCTCTATCCCGTATTCCCCTTTATATTGTATGTTTTGACTTAGATATTCAAATTTCACCGTTAATCTCACTAAATGTATGTAAATGTACAAGGTCAAATTTGGCATTGCTTGAGTTCTCAAAATTTCTATTTTCATATTTACTTTATTAACAAATTGTGATTGTGACTACTGCATGTGAAAAAAATAGCGGTTACGGTTGATAATCAAAGTCTAAGGTGGCCAACATATTCGGATAGAGTGCAGTATAACAATCGTAACAGAAAGGGCACAAACCAGAGATAGGCTCCTATAGTCAAAGGAATTGCATCTAGCTGGAAAGTCCTCGTTCTTCCGAATTTATCAGCCAAAGATCCCCCAGTAAATGAGCCCACTGTTGCTCCAGCAAGTAATATACTCACAACCCATCCTGCAGGGCAACATGGTTAATTAATGAAACCGACACAATGAGTAAAAACACTAAAGAAAAAAAGACAATCAACTAATTGCTGTATGCGGAAACCTAAAGAAATTATAAATAGTTTCTGTATTGACCAGACAATATCACAATACCATATTATATAGAACCAAGGAAGAAACTAGTGATACAAATCAACAAGGTCCTAAATTCAAAGCATATGCAAAATCTTTAGATATAATTGCATAACTTTTTCTTAATATAATTGTTATCGTGTATCAAATTTGGACATCAACAAAAGTAACCCAAACCCCAACCCCAAGTCAACCCCTTCTTCTTCTGTGAGGTGCATAGTAGGATAGTGTTCTTCAAGCTTTACAATTCAACTCACAGTCAAGGAATCACACTGACTTACCTTGTAATACGGCATTGCCAGTAATAGCAAGATCTGCGGATAGGTACTCAAGAGCGCCATTTACAACACTGCGGATATCAAAAACCTGTCGAAATTAGAAATTGGTAGAAAAAGCAACATGCACTAGGACAACAAAATGAAACTGGCACCTCAACATAGACGTATAAAATTATTGAAGGTTCACAGGAGTCACAGCAAGAGCCTACAATGAGTACTTCATTCAATGCAAATATGCAATTGATGTACTTCATGAGTTACTAATCAGTAACAAACAATGCAGAGTCAAAAGATTCCACAAAACCTCTGAATGTTTCTTATAAGAAATCAGATTGTTAAAGACAACTTCAGAGTGGAAGCAAAGCTGATATTGTTTGAGACCATAAAATGATAGAGTGGTGATTAACAATGACATACCCAAGGTGATATCCAAACAAGATCGCTCCTAAACAAGCAACACCGACACACGGCAAAACTGATACAGAAGATTTGCCTTGGTATTTGACGGGCTCAACACCTTCAAGATCATCTGAAATATTGACACAAGAAAAGGATTTAAGAAGATGATGCAACAAATAATTATAAAAAGTTCATCTACAGCTAGGTGAAACACCCCCTCCCCTATCATTGTTATTGCGCAATTCATACGCACAGATTCCTGAAGGTGATCATCACAGAATATAATATTGCTTCGGGAATAGGCCCTTGTCAAAGGAACAGTATGGTGCCTGACCCCTAATCAAGGATCTAAAGACTTGACACCTACTTTCAGAAAATGTTCAGAAAGAGAGGGTTGCATATTCATTTTTTGATGGAAAACACAATGTCCTGTCCATGCAGCATATGAAGTCAATCATGATGATTTTCAAACAAGTAACAACCACAAAACATTGTCCACAGAAAAGCAAAATTAGTTCATCTTGAATGATAAGCTATCGTACTCATAAAAAACTAATCCTTACTCATTATGATAGCTCATGAGACGAACACTATTGCACATGAAAACTGCTTCCAAGTTACAGACTCCTAGAAAAACCATCCGTACTGCTTTCTCATATTTCATATCAAGCAGACGCTTCTTGGAATTCATAAAACGTTAAAAAACGCCTAAACGCCTCTCGGTCTCTCCCTCTAATATTGTGTTCCATATGCTACATAGTACTTAGGTGAAACCTATGAGTCTATGACTGATCAACTGCTCTTACACCTTACCTATATGCACAAATAATAGTTCTCTTCAGGCTATCTACATTCATGGAGGTAACATAGCTTTCTGTCCAACAAGTTAACTGTCCATCATATTCAAATGATATGCTACATCCAACCTATGTGGTTTTACTCAGCTCGAATCCTCAATGAACCGTGTGGTGCAAACATACAAACATCATGCTAATTTTCTGATTACCCATTCATCCGATTCCACTCAGCACTCACCCCGTCACAAAAAAACATCATGCGAATTTTCTGATTACCCATGCATCCAATTCCACTCGGCACTCAGCCCGCCACAAAAAAACATCATGCTAATTTTCTGATTACCCATACGCAACCGATCCCACTGGGGACTCACCCCGCCACAAAAAACATCATGCTAATTTTCTGATTACCCATGCATCCGACCCCACTCGGCACTCACCCCACCACAAAAAACTTCAAGGACTCTCATACAAGCAATACAATTTGATCAAACATTTTAACTAACAACAATACAAGCATTACAACAACAACATTTCCCTAGTGCCTCAATAGCTCCCGCAAATCCCGGGGTAAGCGGGGTCGGATGTACACAGCCTTACCCTTGTGTTAACAATACAAGCATTAAAATAGATGAAATCCAATCTTATAATCGCGATTTGTGAAAATTGGAGAACAAACCAGGTGAAGCTTGAGCCTTGACTGATCTATACTTGGCCGTTGACTTTAACACTTGATCAAACCCCATTCTAGCAAGTCCAGCTCCCATGGATACCGATCCGAAACTCAATTTACAAGAACTACCCTTGTTACTATTATTACTATTACTCACAAATCTTAAATTATTACTGCAAGTAACTGAAGGTGATTTCCTAAACCCACCAATCCCATTAACTTTAGGGTCCTTAACTCCAAACCCCACCTTCCCTTTTACCACAAAACTTGATGCTTGCATTTTCTCCTTCCTTTTAAACCTGAAATAATTCCACCAATAATAATAAAAGTCAAAAGGGTAATTATTTATAATTTATTACTCCATATGTAAACTATAATAATACTATATTATCACACACACAATTTAAAAAAAAAAAAAAAAAAAACATGAATAGTAACAGAATTGACATAAATTACAAGAAAAGATTGTAACTTTGATGAAATTAAAATTACCCAAGTAAGATAATGCAGTAAATAAGTGATTTTTAGGAAGTTACCTGAACTTTTTGTTGATTGTGAAACTTTTTTGTGTTAAATCAAAGTCACTTTCAAGTGGGAATTTAGAAAAAACAGAAGATTGCGTAAGAATTTAATGAGATGAGGATAGAAAAACGTGGAGATTTCAAAGTAATGACAGTATAATCACTGAATTTAATTGATCTAATTTAATTTTGCTTAATTTGGGTAGAATTCAGGTTGTTTGGTGGGGTCAGATTGGAAAGAAAGATGACAAAAACTAGAAGATTATGGCTTGGATTTTAGTGATGAGAAGATAGGATTAAAGGATCAGATTATTGAGTGTCCATGTCCGAGTGAATGATCAATGAGTTTGGAACATGAGGAGGTATTATTGTGTCATGTCACATGTGAGTAAATTGAATAGTACCAGAAACCCGAATCAGTCCGAATCGAACTTAAACTGAATCAAGCTCGATAAAAATCGAATAATACCCGAACTTGAATATATCGAAACCGATAAGTACTGAACTGATCGACCCGATTGAAAAATGTTTATTTTCTCATAAATACACTAATTTACCCTCAACTCAAGAAAGTATGAACTGAAACTCAAATGGGCGGAAATAGACCCGACCTGAACAGTACCCGGCTCAAAATAGCACAAACCTATTAAAAGTTGCTATCCGAAATAAATCCGATCGAAATCGAACTGAAATCAAAATTGAGGTCAACGTGATTTAAATTGAACTTATTTAACCCGATTCGAAATTGACCCAAATGACCCGTTTGTCAGGCATATTTGAGGTGGCAGTCGAGTCGGGTCGGGTCTGGGTCGGGTCAACTCGGATCGGGTCATATCGAGTTCGGGTCAAATCGGGTTAGCGTACCCTTTCGGGTCGAGTCGGGTCGGGTCATTTCGGGTCGAATGATGTATCAGGTCGAGTCGGGTTTGGGTCGGGTCATTATCGGGTTCAGTTACTTAATCGCATTACTACAACTTTTGACCATTAAATTTAGTTTTTAACTTAATATTTGGTTTAATTACTTCATTATTAAGTCAAACGTATCAATCTAAACACAAATTCACTTTCATTTTGAACAAAATTAAGCTTTATAATTATCGGGTCAACAATTTAATCGGGTCAGTATCGGGTCGGATCAATATCGGGTTAGGGTCGGGTTCGGGTCACTGATAATCAGGTCGTGTCGGGTTACAGGCCGTCATCGGGTTGGGTCGGTTTCGGGTCACAATATTTTCAGGTCAGATCGGGTCGGTTTGCCCGGGGTTCGGGTCGGGTCAGACTTGCCAGCTCTAGGCATATATACTCCGTATCTTTCTACCGGATTCGAACGGGACCATAGACCAAGTTACAGACAGTTTCGTCTTTGATTAGTTGGATGTCCAGGGTAGCACCGTGAGATAAAAGCCTTAATTTTGATTTTCGATTTTCGATTCTCGATTCAGCCCATTAGCCCAAACTCAAACCCACTGTCATGTAATTTTCAACTATATGTGCCCCTTGGCCCTTGCTTCATAGAAGTACAATTGTAAGAGTAATTCTTCCGTCCTCCGGGAGGATGGTAGTTCTCATAACACAAAGGCATTATAATATTCATTGGGTGGATGGTTTTTGTGTGTGAGGAGTACCGTCCTCCGGGAGGACGGTAGAATTTTTGCAACTGTACAACAGTACAAGCATATTGCCAATCATGTCAAGATAAATAATTGCAATTATAATAAATTTAGATGATTTTTTCAATAGTTTCCGTTTACTTTATTTTTCTCTCATAAAATAAAGCAAATATAAACTATTCACTAGAAATGAGAAAGTATTATACTCCACCCATCTACAGTAGGTGGGTAGCATTACAATCAAATTGAAGATTAAGCCATGGCTTTCTTAGAAAGTATTATACTCCATACTTATTATCATGTATTACGTATATGTCAACAATGTCAAACGTACTTTTCATTAAGAACTAGTAAGATAAATTCAAAGGTGCATTTGTTTCTCATTCTATGTCGTGTTTCTATTTTATACTCTCTTCGTTCTAATAATTTCTTATCCATGTTTATCAAATTTGCATGTCTTAAATAGTATAGTCATTGACTCATTTCTATACGTTTCTATTTGTATATTCACTTTTACATGCTCTTTACAAAAGCTAAAAATAAAGAAATGATTGGCAGAGAAAGAAAGCAGAAGTTATCGTAAAATAATAAAATATTACTTTGTAATAAACAGGCTTATTATAAAATCAACTGAATTCTCGTTAAATTTCTCATCTATAATCTATAATATATATTAAAAGGCAACCCTTAAATGTTCACTAAACCCCAACAAAATAAATCCACGTCAGCTTGAAAAAGTCATGTCAATTCCACATAGGCGAAACAAAGCTTAAAACAGACACAATTAGTGTTTATAAAATACTATTAAAATGCGAGGATAAAAAAGACACATGATTTTCACATTTCTATTACTACATAAGAAATTAAGAACGAAGAAGAATAAATAATGTTAAAAAAATGTTGTCACTAATTCAATATTTTTTTAAATAATAATAATAATAA
>JAGPOY010002836.1:0-14101 GCA_018983105.1 Silene uniflora
GCAGCCACTCATCGCAACAAGTGATAACCCTAATCTCCTTAATGTGCACATCCCTCTCGTGATGGGAGTCACGAGAGGCGATCAAAGGGCGTGGCCACTCCCACGTGGACCACTCAGCCGGAACCGTCTGTCAGCCGTATCTCATATCATACAATCAGTTTTCATCCATCAATTAATCAATTAAGCAATCACCAAATAATATCGTCACAACCAAATACTGAGTAGGAAATCCTACCTGATAGCAAATCCGCAAGCAAGCAATACAATCAATCGGCTAGAAGGCTCCTCTACAAACTCACAACCTAATATATGCAATCAATCAATCAACTTATGCCCTAACATATTCTTATAAGAAATTCTACCGATTCAATCATACACAAAACATAAGATATAGATCTAGCATACTTACAACGATCGATAAATGAAGAGGCGAGGATCCGGACTACTCTTGCTTAGGATTGATTGGGAGTGATTAGGGTTTGTGATAGGAATGTTTTACGTGAAACTGTTTATGAGAAATGACACTGATCCTTTTATATTAAACTAATCACTCACAATCAATTCAAACCGGATCGCCTAATCCGTCGGCCTGACTCGGCCGACTCACCACCTTACTCGGTCGAGTCATTGATACTCGACCGAGTTATGCAAGACTCGGTCTAGTTTGCTCTTGGCAGACTTTTCCTCAATCTGACAATGGGTATACTCGATCGAGTAACCCTAATTCGGTCGAGTACACTCTTAGGAGAGAACGGGGTATTACAGTCTCCCCTACTTAGAAATGAACTTCGTCCCCGAAGTTCGACTCATACCCGTAAGAAGGCGACACCCATAAGGTTTAGCACATCCGATACTTATTATAACATAAACACCCTCAACAACGCAGCCCCAAACATCACTACAATCATAATGCATTTAGTCCAACCAATTCAACCCCAACTCCAAAGTACTATAATCATAACAACGTATACCACACCGTCTTTCTACCCTCCTTTTTCTAACAATACACAACTCATACATCTCCGTCAGCTACCCTCTAATTACCAACCTGAAATGTTACATTCTACCACCTTTAAAATGAACTTCGTCCTCGAAATTCGCTCACACTCATAATCGTCACTAACCAAGTCCGTGAACACTATCGCAATCATACATAGCTATAACATCGCTCTATATCCATTCATTCCAAACATATAACTCCACGAGTACAATCAATACCTTTAACAACATAAACCACCAGTCTATCCTTCATTTATAATCAAAACTCAAAGCTTCTATAACCGCAGTGCGGCATCCTACCCCTCTTAAGACAACTGTTACGTCCTCGTAACCCAACTAGTGATAGATCTTTATTTGTTCCTTCCTCTTATCACTATCTTACGTCACCGATAGCCGGCTATAACCTCAACGCCGATAACCACTCCTAATTCCAAGGCTCTCTCTCTCTCTCTCTCCAACAATCGTCACACCACTAATCATTTTGCACTCCATCTAATCTTGACCCGAAAACCTTCAACATAACCACCAATTTAAATCCTCAACACTACCGCACAATCCCATTCTTCCTTATTCACGCACCTACCACAACATCACTCACTATCCATAAATTATTACAAACCGGCCAAGGTCCTCAAACTTCCGTTTTATTCACTTGCCAAAATCGTCAATAACTAACATGATACTATTTTCCCAAACACGTAGTACTTACTGCATGCTCCGATAAAAGATTATGAACCAACTGCAACTTCCAGTTCAGTACACACATGTTCTGCTATTCACCTGCCATAACTATGTCAACAAAATGTAGCCTATCATAAGATTAAAAGAGTTCCAATCACCTTCCTCTACTATGTTTCTCCAACAGGGTATCCTTGTAACTATGACCACGCCAACCACATGTACAACTCTCTTCCATACTATATTCTAGTATCACCCGCAAGTAAAATTAAACAAAACAACAATAAACAAAACAACAATCTATATGTCCATACTAGACTCGCATAATCTTTCAAAAGTTCATCCCACAAGTACTCCACTTATTACATCGTCAACTAACTCACTACCAAGGTCTCATACCATCCGAATTCTCTATCAATTTCTTACTCTCTTAATTTCTCCAAAACTTATGATTAACAAGCCGTCTAGTACTTCATATATATTCCTTAACTCATACGCTCATGATAGTACCCTATATCTCCATGATTCCTTACTTTCATGTCCCATAATATTCTTTAACATTCACTCGACTTACTCCTTAGCCGCTATTTCTTGAGTCCTTAAATCTTTCTGTTACCTTCACATTACTTCCCAAAAATCAAATCTCATTAGCCATATCAGTAACTTCTCAATCATTTCTTATCCATAACCTCTCTCCCCATGCTACTCATTCATACTCATCACCAATAAGTCCATACTTCGATAAAATTACTCCTTAACTTACTCGACTACACATTTCCTTAATATCGCTAGAAGCCATAATTCATTCCGTTCTGTTACCTTCCCAAAGTCATCATATAATTAGCGAGGTCCGCTACTTGGTAATCTAAATTCCCAAACACAACCTCTATATACAAGATTCACATTGCGGTATAAACCGTTCCAAGCTCACTAATCACCAATCTTTTCCTTTTTTTTTTCCAATGACGACTTTCCATCACTTATTTCCTTACCTAATACCGCCATACTTACCTACCCCATACGTCCCTATATGTACATATATTCCTAATTACCATAATTTTCACATTCTTCATTCCATACCTTTTTTTCTCGCATTCCTCAAATTTACATCACCATTCTCATCATCACTTAGCCGTATGTGGTTATCACAACACTACTTAAGCTAACGTCTACTTCACTCACCATAACTCACAAAACGTGCTCTTCATTTCAATAAACTCGTCAATTCACTTCCCTTCTATCCGTCACGATCACCCGTGACCAAGCAACTCTCTCGCAACCATGTAAATCACAAGGTGGCACTTTCCGCATCATAAGGTTCGTCTAACTCATGTAGTAAAACCAAAATACTCATAAGATAACACATTAAGAAACAAAACAACGCTTGTAAAGTCAATTTGACATCCAATTAGGTCAAAAGGTAGGCGTAAATACATAACATAGGTCATTCGGTCAAATACTAAGACTACTAGGTCGAGTAAGGTCTACTCGGTCGAGTACCCACTCTACTCGGCCGAGTGGCTACCATCCAGAAGCAATTGTAAAATAAAAACAGCCAGACTTGGTCGAAACAGCGTAACTCGGCCGAGTAAAGCCAACTCGGTCGAGTAACAGTGATACTCGGTCGAGTCATACCATTCCAGAAGATGACCAGAATATCACAGAAAGATTACTCGGCCGATTACAGTTTACTCGGCCGAGTATAGAGTTGACTCGGCCGAGTTGTCTCTACTCGGTCGAGTAACCTTACAGTTCTCAGCAACGTCCAGTTTTCGTAAAACAGTCATATCTCACTCGTTTCTTGGTCATTTTGGGCGTGTGACCTATCGTTAGAATCGTAAGAGAACAAGCTATCACCACAACTTGGAATCACAGCAATATAATTCCTAAAACTCGACTTATGACCCTTTAAAGACAGCCCTTCCGTAATCGGACTTCATACAAATAATTTTTTTTTGTAACAAAACAACTTGAGCATCAATAACAAAGACGAAAACAACTCAATACTCATAAAACCAGAATAATAAGCGAGTATTTATCATATCAACATGTAAATTAAACACAATATCCATCTATTACACATGCTAGAAACCATATTCATGCTCATCGCCCAAACAAAGTTATATGCATCCTACCGCATCAATATGAAACTCAAATAAACATATCACAGTTGGTACCACCCGCATATTTTCTCCATTTACTCATGCCAAACATATTACTATGGTACAAAGCCATATCATAAAACACCAATCATGCCTTATTGAATAACATATATCGTATTCATGTCATATATACAACAAAATCAAATCCTTTCTCATCATGCGTATATCATGCGATTCATATAATCAATAACATCAATTAATTACAACTTCTCTCTCTAAAATAAAGCAGAGAGCCTCTCTCTCCTTTGGAGAGCTTTCTTATCTTCTTCCTTGATCGGATTATGATCATCTGTGATTTCAAAATAACTCAAAATCTATCAAATATCCATCAAAAACAGCTTTAATTTTTCTTGTCCCTTCAGATAACACTTCTACCCTCTTGATTGGGGATGATCTTCTCTTTCCCTAAAAAAACACAAAACCTAAGTTTACCTAGTTTATTCCTATTCCTCTTTTTATCCTGATTGGGGAAGGATCTTGAAAATATAAATTGCGATTTTCTTCACTGCTTTTCATACCATTCTGCAGGCATCTTATGCAATAATTGTTTTGTGCGATCATTTATTGGTTTGTTTTTGTTAGGTTTGGAGCTCGAGGTCATTTCCCCCGATAGTTTGAGGGATTTATGGTAAAGATCAAGAGCCGGGTCATTTATTGCAAAATCAGGCGTGCGTTTTGTTCAGGCTTGGATTGCGTATTTAAGGAGAGTGATGGGGAAGTTCAAACCATCAGCTTTCTTAAAATCAAAATACTACAAAAATCATAAAAAACTTTCTTCTCTAAATTTCCAAAATCAACCCTTTCCAGCTACTATGGAATTCGAAAATCAATTTGGTAGGTTCCCTAATGGAAGGAGTGGGGGACTAAGGAATGGTGATCTTCAGGAGGGCGAGGAGAGAGAGCTTTCTGAGGGTCAGTATGGAGGTAATGGTCGAAACTTTCACCAAACACATGCAAATGCGGATTTTAATCCTATGAATCCCATGCATGCAAATTTATGGAGGTACCCAAGATCGGGGGGAGTCTTTAACATCGACCCTTCTGAGTTGGGAAAGTCGAGGGAATTCTGGGAAAGGTGTTGTCTGGGTTTTCTAGTTGATTATCGTCTCTTTGAAGATGATCGGGTCAATTTTCTGATTAACCAAAAATGGGACACAAATGGGAGAATTACTGTATTCAGGATGGGTGAAATTTATGTGTTTCATTGTGAAAATGTTGATGATCGTGAAGGTCTGATTGCTAGAAGCACTGTCTCCTTTGATGGAGCTCTGATGGTCATGGCAAGGTGGTACCCAGATACTGTGCCACGAACTGTAAGATTTCCTTTTGCTGAACTCTGGGTTCGTGTTTGTGGTTTACCTTTTGAATATCTGAACTTGCATGTCGCGCATGTAGCTGGTAAACTTTTAAGTGAACACTTTTATGTGGAACCATTTGAAATTGTTGCTAGGACCCCCTACTTAAGACTTAGAGTTTGTCTTAAACTGGATGAACCCCTTGTCCCTGGTTTCTTTTTAGCTGTGGAGGGGGGGAGGCTCTTGTGGGTTCAGTTTAAATACGAAGAAGTTTTTAAGTATTGCATCAAATGTGGTAAAGTAGGGCATAAGGTGTCTCAGTGTACGGATACCCTCCTCAATATAGTATCCCGTATTGATGGCATGTTGGATAAGGTGGTGGATAGGGGTTTTCTGGTTTTCCAAACAAATGATAGTCACACAATGTTTAACCTGGATTTGAGGGCAACATCTTGCACAACTCATCATATTTCCTCAAGAGTTCATTTGGGGGTTAGAAGGCTTGCCAGAGAGAGATTTGGCCCCCAAGAGAGGGAAAGAATGGTCTTCTTTGATCTGGGACTCACACCTGGGGGGAGAGTTAGGCCTGGGATGGAATTCTCTGTGACAACCCAACCCTTTGCTGGACCTGTTATCTTTCAGGTGGGAGGAGGAGCTGTTCATATGGGTGCAGCAGGAGGGTTCAGGTGGTTAGGGAAAATGCAGGGTCTGGTGATGTTGTTATGCATGAAACAGATGGGAATAATCAGGGTAATGGGAGGCAAAGGGATCAACAGGAAGGAAGGGTGCAACAAGGGAGAGGAGATAGGGGACAGCAAGAGGAGTATCACACTGCAGATGAAAGTTTTGAGGTACCAACCAGGAATAATGCAGTAAATGGGGGGAATAATAGGCAAAATGGCTATCGTCAGAGACAGGGTATTGATTCCTACTCCTTGATCAGGGATCAGGACTGCCCAGGAGGAGGGATTGATACTACAAGAAGGAATCTTAGTGCCGTTCAAAACAGAGTTGAAGCTAATGTAGCCTGTACTAGGGCTTATGATGACTTATATGGTTACAATCAGGTTTTTGATCCACAACAAAGAAATGAAACAAGAGGAGCTCTAGTCTATGATCAGTATCCTGAGAATGAGGATCAAGAGGATGCTGACACAAACAGAAATGAAGGATCAGTGGAAGGGGATGGAAATGGGAATCAGAGGGAGGTTGTTGAGATAAGTTCTGATTTTGATGAAGTAATGGGGGAAAGTAACAACATGCCACAATCAAATCCTCTTCCAGCCTACTGGAATTTAAATTCATCTGCTTTAGGGCATGAAGAGGATTCTGAAAGCTCTGATCAGAGAAGTATCATAAATCTGATCTCTGATTTAGAAAAGGAAGAGGAAGAGTATGATAGTGCTAATGAAGAACTGTACTCACAGGGTAGTAGCTCTGTGGATTTGGCTCCTGAAGGGGTCATCAAAAAAGAGAAGGAACTGCAAACTGGGTCTTCAAGGCTCATGACTCTGGAAGAATTGTTTGAGATGGAGAAAAAATCTCTGGAAAAGGATAATGGAGGTATCTTTCTAAAGAAGAAGAAGCTGGGAAAAGAAGTTGAGGATCGTGGAGAAGGATCAAAAAGTTTTTACTTTCCATCTTTTGGGATTTCTGCAAAATTAGTAACAAATATGGAAAAAGGTATGACCCCTGCAAGTATCTCTGATGGTGTGATGGGCATGGCAAACTGCTACGAAGAGGGTCCAGATGCAAAAATGCTCAGGAAGGTAAGTTTGGAAGCTAGGAAAAGGAAATGTTCTACTGTTGTGGAGGAAGGAAACGTCCCAGAAGAGGAAGTCAGCTCCAAGGAAAGGGCGTCCAGTTACCTAGCTAGGTTAGGAAAAAGAAGATGTTTATCTGAGAAGGTACACTCTAGCAACCAAGAGAGTAAGTCTGGAACTTTTAGAATGATAATGGATGATGTGGAGATGGAGGACTCGGAGGAATCTGATGGTGCTATGGAAGATGAGGGCTTTGCGGAGATTGAGCCTTATCAATCTCCTCTATCACCATGAAGGGATTAGCTTGGAATTGTAGGGGTCTTAATAATGCGCTCGCCCCTGCGATTCCTAAGATAAGAGCGCTTATGAATAATAATATGTATGACTTCGTCTTTCTTATAGAAACTAAGTGTAAGGCTAGTAGTTTGTATCCTTTGTTTAGGGGATATGGTTTTAAGGAGTACATTGGAGTAGATGCCAATGGAAACTCGGGGGGGCTTTGGGTTAGTTGGCGAAAGGAAGCTAAGTTTAGCCACTTTTTTTCATGTAACAATTTCATTATTATGCGAGTGGAAAAGTTATGTGGTTTGTGGTGGTATCTTGTGCTCTTCTATGGAGAACCGTGTGCCCAAAAGAGAGCCCCGGTTTTAGAGGATCTTGAGGCAAAACTTGGTACTTTAGATCACCCATACCTCATATTGGGTGATTTTACTCAAGTAGAAATGGAAAGTGATAAAATAAGCAAAAATAAGAATTCTATTTTAGGAGCAAGAGATTTTAATAGTTGGAGAATAAGGAATGAATTGATTGATATACCGTTCAAAGGACCGAAGTTTACTTGGTGTAATAATAGAAAAGGAGATCAAAGGGTGTATGAAAGGATTGATAGAGCCATGGGTTCGAAGGAGTGGTTGTTCTTGTTTCCGAACACGGGTATTAAACATTACCCGATCCAAATTTCGGATCATGCACCTATTGAGTTAGATCTCAACCTCGTGGATAATAAAGGGAAAAAGCCTTATAAGTTGGATGCATGGGTCTTGGACTTTGAAGAATGCATTGAACGTATTAAAGAAGTATGGAGTGAAAGGGTGGTGGGATCGGCGGCATACACGGTGGCACGGAAAATAGCAATGGTAAGATCGGCTGTTAAAAAATGGGCACTTGATAAAGGGAGTGAATGGAAGAAAAAATGGGATGATTTTGATAAGGATTTGGAGTTAGGTTTAAACATGATTTTAGAAGGTAAAGGGGAAGACCTTTATACAAGAAAGAATGAAGAGTTAAAAGATTTTGCAAAGGCTGTAGCCATATTTTGGAAGCAGAGAGCTAAGATAAGATGGATGGTTGATGGAGATACCTGTACAAAATTTTTCTTCAACTGGGTTAAAGGGCGAGCCGGGAAAAATTTTATTTTTGGAATTAAAGATGATCAAGGTGAGTGGTTATATGATAAAGAGTGTATTGGAGAGATCTTCAACAAGTCTTTTTATGATTTGTATAACCCGACTTTTGATGGTAGTAATGAGGGTTTTCTTAGGGGTGTTGAAGAGTTTATGAAAGGTTATGATAATGGATTAGGTAGTGATGAGGTTGACCTTATGAAAAAGCCTTTCACGGCTAAGGACGTTCGAAAAGCGGTTTTTCAAATGGGGGCACTCAAATCACCTGGTCCTGATGGTATACCGACTTGCTTCTATCAAAAGTGCTGGGCTCTGGTCAAGAAAGATGTCACTAAAGCCATTTTGTCTATGCTTAATTCTGGTAAGATTCTTAAAGAGCTCAACCGAACCTTTATTGCTCTAATCCCAAAATGTAATAATCCTGAAAGGGTACAGGACTATAGACCTATTAGCCTCTGTAATGTGATTATGCGTATAGTCTCCAAATGCATCACAAATCGTCTGGCTAGGGTGATCGATGGGAAGTTTAGTGGGTGATTTTCAAAATGCTTTCATTCCGGGGAGACAAATTTCTGATAATATTTTGTTGGCTAATGAGGTGCTTCATGGGATAAATTCACACAAAAGAGGGAAGGAAGGAAGGTTTGAATTCAAAGCTGACATGACTCATGAGTAAAGCTTATGATAGAGTTAGATGAGATTTCTTAGAAGTTATTCTAAAGAAAATTGGCTTCCCGGGTAATTTGGTGGAGCTCATCATGAACTGTGTATCCACGGTCTCGTATCAAGTTCTTTTGAATGGGAGGCCGATGGACTTATTTAAACCAAAATGTGGTTTAAGGCAAGGCGATCCACTATCACCCTTTCTTTTTGTTCTGTGTATGGATGTCCTTTCTCACAAAATGAGAAGGGCTCAGGAGGAGGGTGTACTTAAAGGTATAAACATCTGTAGAGGGGAACCCCATGTAAGTCACCTCTTCTTTGTGGATGATGCTATCTTCTTCCTGCAAGATGGAAATAACGCAGCCAAAAACCTACGTGCGCTTCTGGAGCATTACTGTCGGATTTCGAGGCAAGTCATTAATGAAGAAAAATCTGGGATATGGTTTAGCCCTAGTACCAAGCTGTCAAGAGCAAGAAGCTGCATGCGAAACCTAAAGATTATGAGGAATAGGGGCTTTGGAAAATATCTAGGGCTCCCGACAGATTTTCAAGGATCAAAGAGGGAACTCTTCAAAGGAATAATTGATAGTGTTATGCAACGAGTCTCCTCTTGGAATGGTATTTTCCTGTCTGCAGCCGGAAGGCTTACTTTGATTAACTTCGTCTTATCCAACCTTTCTAATTACTGTCTATCGGTTTTCAAATTACCGGTAAGTGTGACTAGTAAGATCAACTCGATTTTGTCACATTTTTGGTGGGCGGGTAGCAAAAAAAGTAAGCCTATTCACTGGTGCAGTAATACCTTCCTCATCTTACCAAAGAGCGCAGGGGGACTTGGTATTCGAAACATTGAGTGTATGAATCAAGCGCTACTGGCAAAACATGCATGGAGGATTATCAATAACCAAGGTTCCTTTTTTACCCGCTTTTTCAAGAAAAAACTCTTTAGGATAAGACCTTCCTCGGGTCTCATTATCCCTCGTAAGAGCCTCAATCTCTCCTGGGGTTCGAAAAGTATCATCCATGGGATGAATTTCCTAAGAGAGCATATTGGATGGAAACCGGGATCAAATTCTTCCCTGAACATTTGGAACTCTAAATGGGTGGGAGATTCTTATCCTGAACCAAGGGATGAGATTTTGTCCCAGGAAGGTCTGATGTGGGGTAACTTGAGGATTCGTGATCTCCATGTTAGGGATAGTATCTCTGGTCAGCTCTCATGGGATGAAATAAAAGTTAGACTTTTATTCCGGGAAGAGGATGTTAATCATATTTTTGCAATGCCAATTTCCACAAATAGAAATGAGGATGAAATGTACTGGGTTCATAACAAGGATGGAATGTGCACTGTTAAAAGTGGATATGGTAAGCTGATTGAAAATTATGTTGATACTAAAGGGTCTAGGAAGGACAAGACACGTTTAGATGAAGAAAGTCGCAAGTTCTGTAGACGGAGGCTGTGGAAACTTCCTGGACCTAATAAGTGGAAGAACCTGATCTGGCGCATTATAACAAATTCTCTCTCCGTAGGTGAAAATTTTGCCAAAAGAAACATACAGGTTAGCACGGACTGTAAGCTATGTGAAAAGGAAGGGATTCATATGGAATCCATGGAACACCTTTTCAGAGATTGTAACGTGGCTAAACATATATGGCTATGTACGGGTATGGGCATAAGGGTTGAGCATGATTATGGTATAAATTTGGGGAGATGGCTTATTGGATGGATCAACTACCTAGGAAAATTGGAGGATGTGGACCGAAGGATTGGGACCTTTATTGCCACCATCTGGTGCCTATGGAGTATAAGAAACAAAATTATATTTCAGGGGGATATTTTCCACCCATATATGATCATGAACTTATGGGGCCAAACGATTAGCCTTTTGGATTCGATGCTAAATGATAGGGGTGAAAAGAGGGTCGAGCCCTTAGGTACATTGGGTGGTGAAGAGGAGAATCCGTTGAGGCTTATTCAGGATAGTTACCCAGTCATGATTGTTGGGAAGCCTAGTGGTTGTGAGAGGTACCGTATTATGACTGATGCAGGATGGAAATCCTTAAACAAGGTGGGAATTGGATGGGTGGTGTTAACACCAACGGGAACTTGCACCCATGAGTTTAGCAAAAGTTCTAAAGCGGAATCAGCCCTTCAAGCGGAAGCGATTGGGATAAGGGAGGCGGTTTTATGGGCAAGTAAAACTGGCCTGTGGCACTTAGATGTGTCCTCCGATTGTCTTTCTCTGGTTAAAAGTATCGTTGGTCTGGAGCGCCCCCATCACATTATCAAGGACATTATTGAAGATATCCTTTCTTTGTGTGCTTTTTTTCATTGTATTTCCTTTAGTTTTATTCCTCGCAATTTTAATAAGCATGCACATAGCCTTGCATGTAAGGCTATGTTAGATTAGATTAGGACATCTTTATTTACCGCTGCCAAAAAAAAAAAAAAGAAAAAAAAACCTTTTATACATAACATGTCAACCACTTAATTTCATACAACATCTCTATGCTTTTGCATACTGCCTTTCAATTTTCTCATCACATGCATCTCATATTCAACCATACATAAATTAAACACACAAGACAACACAGACCAAACATAAGACACTCCCCTCCGGTGAACGGTTCTAAGTGGAAAAGGCAAATTGCGACTTTAGGACGTCTCCCAAGTCCTTGCGGTAGCTCCAAACAACTTTTCCCCGGGTTCATTTTATTTGACTCGCTACGTTCATTAGGTTCATTGGTTACAAGTTCCAAAATCGTTCGCTCTGATACCACTTTGTAACACCCCCATATACCAAGGCCCCTTACCAGGGACTGCCCTAGCATATAAGGATGCTACCATCTCGGATAACCGAGGTAGTGAACATCACAAGAACAATAAAGGATACATTTATTAAGTCAAATAAGTTAAGTGATTACAACATACGAAACCAAAACTGAAACGGTAAAAGGTAAAACTCAGACTGTCTAAAGACGACTACTAAACTCAGCGGAAGCTATATCGACTGTCAGCTAGCCTCGGCGGCATCTCATCTATCCCGGAAGACAACATCAACAACCAACCTGTTAAACAACTGCTCACCACCCCCGACGGATCACAGCAGGTCAAAAGACAACAACAACGCGGGGGTCAGTAATAGGCATACTCATATTCTAATGCAACATCAATATCATTAGCAGCGGAAACAATCGTAATCTCATAATCCCTTTTTTTCAGCCAGGTCCCATCGCAACAGGTACCCAAGTCAGCCAGTGACACAGCCTCGTCACCGCAGCCACTCATCGCAACAAGTGATAACCCTAATATCCTTAATGTGCACATCCCCCTCGTGATGGGAGTCACGAGAGGCGATCAAAGGGCGTGGCCACTCCCACGTGGACCACTCAGCCGGAACCGTCTGTCAGCGGTATCTCATATCATACAATCAGTTTTCATCCATCAATTAATCAATTAAGCAATCACCAAATAATATCGTCACAACCAAATACTGAGTAGGAAATCCTACCTGATAACAAATCCGCAAGCAAGCAATACAATCAATTGGCTAGAAGGCTCCTCTACGAACTCACAACCTAATATATGCAATCAATCAATCAACTTATGCCCTAACATATTCTTATAAGAAATTCTACCGATTCAATCATACATAAAACATAAGATGTAGATCTAGCATACTTACAACGATCAATAAATGAAGAGGCGAGGATCCGGACTACTCTTGCTTAGGATTGATTGGGAGTGATTAGGGTTTGTGATGATAGGAATGTTTTACGTGAAACTGTTTATGAGAAATGACACTGATCCTTTTATATTAAACTAATCACTCACAATCAATTCAAACCGGATCGCCTAACCCGTCGGCCTGACTCGGCCGACTCACCACCTTACTCGGTCGAGTCATTGATACTCGACCGAGTTATGCAAGACTCGGTCTAGTCTGCTCTTGGCAGACTCTTCCTCAATCTGACAATGGGTATACTCGACCGAGTAACCCTAATTCGGTCGAGTACACCCTTAGGAGAGAACGGGGTATTACACTTAGTCCATATTTTAGCTCATACTTAGCCTTGTACTTGTAGTGATCCAACTTTGTAGTATTTTAGCTCATAAAGCTACTTGCTCCTACAAAACATGTTAATTCCACAAGAAACACTAAAAGTGTAAATGTTAGCTTAAAACACTAAGATAAGTGCTACTCCCTCCATTCCGGTGAGATGTTTACAGTTTCCTAATCGGGGGTACGATTAGTGAGATGTTTACACTTTCTATTTTTGGTAAAGTTTAGACCATGTTACTTGTGGGCTTATTTTTGCTTAATCAGTCCAACTAATTCTAATCACTCCTCATAATTTCTGAAAACCCTACCACCAAAACACAATTTCCGTCTCAGCTAATTTTACAACGCCGCTCGCTCTCTCTCTCTCTCTCTCTCTCTCTCTCTCATCAGATATACAGATCTCTCCTCTCCTACTCTTCACAAAACTCTCTCACCTACTCTCTTCACCTAGATCGCTTTCAACGCCGCACTCTCTCAAGCTTGTTCAAGCTTGTACATCTCTTCTTTTTGCCATGGAGTCAAAGGGCGGTAAATTTGACGGGTAAAGAAATTATTTTTAGTTATTTCATTTATAAAGCTTTAATATTTATGGGTTTTGCCTTTGATTTGGTAAATTTGATGTGTAAGACTCGTTTGTAGATGCGTAAATTTGATTGGTAAAATCGCGAGTATTAGTTTTGAATCAGATTTTTAGATTAAAGACGGTTTTAAGTCGTACTCCCTCCGTTCAGGTAATTTACCGACGACAAAACAATTATTTCCGGATCTTATCGTTAATCGCTCGGTTGATGGGTAAAGAAATTACTTTTAATTATTTCATTTATAAAGCTTTAATATTTCTGGGTTTTGCCTTTGATTGGTAAATTTATGAGTATTCTTATGAAATTTAAAATGTTGGGATTTGATTGAAATTAAATTATGGGTGTTCACATTTACTCGATAAAACCTGAGGTTTTGGTTCTTTTTGTGAGCCAAGCCGACCAAAGACGATGCTAACTGACCCGAAAAATGTAATCTGCTGTTATTGGATTTCTTTAAGCAATCAGTAGGTCGGGCTTAAGACGGTTTTATGTT
>JAGPOY010002838.1:0-14096 GCA_018983105.1 Silene uniflora
AAATGTACTACTTAGTATTAACAAGTAGGCAAAGTTAAATCCACTGACAGAAAATGCAACTTTGAAGTTTGATCTCGGATTATAAAGAAAAGAGCTTGGCAAGTCTGAAAACAGACCAAAGTGGTCCATTAACTGACTTTCCAATTTCACTATGAACATCATCAACTCACAACATTCATACTTTGAAACAAATAACATCACATTTGCTAATAATTCAAGCAAATGAAACAAATTCAACAAACCACTACAAGCAGAATCGGTTATATATCCCATTAGTTCAATGTTATCATAGAGTTCATGTAAAAAGCAGACCTGAGAAAAGTCACAGACCTTTCCATACTTCGCCATTTTGATTTCAGTACTGATTTCCTTTGGTTTCAGTATGGGCAATTTAACTTCAGGCTGTTTCTAAAGCAGGCGAGCGTCTCAGATTTAGTAGATTGATTTACTTTGAATGACATGATAATTCGACACTGGATGGCACTTCATTAGTTCATTCTAAGGCAAAACATGTAAAATTTCAAAGTGAGGCCAGTCTGAGTAACATAGATAATGACTGTCAATCTGTCATACCGGCAAAACGGTAGATGGGTCTGAAGCAGATTCACCACTGATAGCTGCATAACTGCAAAGAGTTGCAAAAATTAAAACTTCAGTCAGATCAAATGGAAGTAATGATCATATATTCATATATAGAATAAGCCTAAAGATGCTAACGTTGTTAGGGCGTCTTCCATGGATCCGGCAAATATTCCTACCATCCCAACAGTCCAGTTCAGGGGAAGTACCCTGCACAAATAGTAAATGTTGAATATGGATCTCTTGAGATGTTTAACGCGTATTGTTAGCAAACGAAAATATGCTGAAATGTGTTCCTGATAATAGTGTACTGTGAAATTCTGCTCACCCATCATGAGGAATACGTCCGAAAGTTGGCTTGAGACCAACCACACCACAAAGAGCTGCTGGCATACGGACAGACCCTACAGAAACATTATAATTATGCAAATATATAAGACGGAAAAATGACGCTTCAAATCTCAAATAGGATGTTAATGTAATGTGATCGAGACCAGCCAATTTAACAAACCCGATAAATACTGAGATAAAAATGATTAACTCGTTGTCATGAGATTGACACCATAACCTTGAGGTCGGACTCTTAATGGGAAAAAAAAAAAAGCAGATAGTGACAAATCAAGGTAAAGCAAAACCCTAATTCCACCCAAAGTAGCACAATAGACCACCAGAATCTACACCATCTTCATTATTTATTTCCGCCGGCATCAATTCCAAAATACCTGATTATTTCCGCCGCCACCGCAAGAATCATCACCGTCTTCACTATTCATTTCCACAGGCATCCATTACAAAATACCTGATTACAATAGAAATTACCAATTAAGAAAGGCAAAACACAAAACGAGAGAAAGAAATAGAAAAAGCAACAATCAGAGTGAGATGTTGAGTTATCACTGAGGAAGAAGACGGAGAAGGTGAAGAAGAGGGGATGAGTTGTAAATGGAATCTTACCATGGTAATCATAATCATCGATGTAAGGAATCACCATCATCATCAGCATAGTCATCGGCATCATCATCATCACCTGTCACCGCCAGCATCATCATCACCATCATATCGATTACTATTCAGCAATATAGAAAGAGGACGAAAGTCAGAAGAAAGAGGAGATGATGAAAGAATAAAGATGCAGAAAAGTAGGGGAAGAAAGTAGAGAAAGTAAGAGAAACGCACAGGAGAACAATAAACTAATGAATGCACAGAAGAATCGATGTACATCACGAGCCAAGCGCATGGAACACTGCTCTACTGTAGAGCATTTATCCATGTTGTTGCATTTATAGAGGTTATAGATATTATAATCTAGCAATAGATTAAAAAGTTATTATCTATGTAACTCGCAAATTTCTTCACAATACTGAGACTGAGTTAAGAGCAACTCAAAAAGACCAATGACCGAAGTTTTACTTAAATAATCACTAATAAGGGCTCGTTTGGTTGCCCACTCAATTCATGAGAATTTTAAAATCCCATGAATTTGTGGTTTTTGCAACTTTAAAATAGGGGAGTTTCGAGCTCCTACATAATGCCGGAATTAAACCACCTAGCCCCTCCCCTCCGGAAAAAGAAACTCCAGCATGACAACCAAACATAAAAAAAGCAATTCAGGTGAATTCTAATATAGGAAATTAAATCATATGAATTGCAAACTAACCTCATGGTCAAAGTATCTATGCTTTGAGTTTGACCTAGAAAGACAATATTTCGATGATACTTTAATCATTATTTTTATTTTCAAAGTTAAAAATTTGCCACTTTGACTTAGAAAGACGAAATTTGGAGGATAACTTAATAAATGTATTTACTTTCAAAGTCATCATTATATTATTGGAAATTTCTCACTTTTAAACTATAACTATCAAATTTTTTTAAGTTTTATTCATCTTTTTGGGTGAAAACACTTAGACCGATCATAATGTTTGGCTAAGACTTTAGAAAGCACTGATTTGTTTCTCAAGGTTATCCTCTTTACAAAATTTTGGAAGATCAAAGTGGTCTATGATCCAACAAAGGACCGACCCTATTGATAACCAAGAGTTTTTGGTTAGACTTGGTCAACAAGTTATTGTTTTATGTCAGGTTCATGTCGTCTTTATGGATCATTATCCCCAAATCCAAAACCTAGCCCAACTTGTTTAGTTATTCTATAATTGAGCATGATTTGTGCAACTTTAGTTATTTCAAGCCATTCATATATTCAACATACGTATGTCATATAGCCCATTTACTCAACTAACTTATCTAGTCCTTTAATTAATTCCATTTATCCAAACATCGTGAAGATCAACCCCGTTTTATTTTGAAACAAATTAGGTAGATTATCGAATAACCCAATCCACTCATGACTTATTAAATATATACCCGCGAAAGTGGCAATTTGCCCCCTTAACTTAGAGCAAGTGCAATGGGAAGAACTTTAAATAAAGTTCTACCTATTTTCAAGTCATTTTGTCAATTACTAAATTTAAGAACTTTACCATGCAATGGAAGAACTTTTATTAAGTTCTTAATTAGAGCCATTACTAAATATTCTCACCTCTAAAATATTATTATACTTTCTTGAAATCATCAAAGAACCAAGTTCTTATATTAACAAACCCAATGCTACCTCCAATGGAAAGAGCTTTATTTAAAAAGTTCTTATTGACAAACTCAAGGCTAAGAACCTCCATTGCACATGCTCTAGTTCAATGGTAAAATCAGGCCCCTTAACTTTCAATTGTAGCAGTCAATCCCCTTAACTTATACAAAAAGTGAAATTAAACTTTAATGTTTGATTTCTCATATAATTCATCCTTAATCATTTAAATTTTTTTTTTTTTTAACCTTACAACTTTTATACAATAAGTATATAACTGTAATAGTGAGCGTTTTTTTTATAATTTAATTGGTAGAGAATTTATTACGATTGTAAGAATAGTTCATAAATTTTATCATATTTTTATTTTGTTTATTATAGATAAATGTAATATTATTTTTTAGGTGGATAATTAATGTTCTATAGCTTAATAAAGTTAAAATTAGTCATTTTTATGCCATATTAGTTGTATAATATAAATGTAAAATAATTTTTTGTTGGTATTTAAGTGAAAATTGAAAATCGGGGTTGAATTTCACTTTTGGCGAGAGTTAAAGGGATTGATTGCTACAATTGAAAGTTAAGGGGTCCGATTTCCCCGCTGAGCTAAGTTAAGGGGGCAAATTGCCACTTCCACGAATATATACCTATTTGTGTCAGGTTGTGTTGAAAGATCTCAACCCAAACACGAGCCAAGTAAACCAAATTGCTTAAATACGAATAAGTTTTAACGGATTAACCCAAAATTAGATTATTGGGTCCGTGTCGTGTTTTTGTTCGAATCAATATTGCCCGACTCTACATTTCGACTCTTTTTGGCACGTCTAAACTCCAAACAAAGACGCACCATGTTTTAAATTGGAGTATAGAACAACTTCACAGTGGCTAGCTCGGGACTTCGCCATTTTTACCTCTCTCACTTCTCGCAAGAAATTTCAGATAACTATGTGGCAACTTCAACTATCTTCGGTAAATATGCATCCTCCATTTTCCAGATTATTTGAGTTCACTGAATTCTCGAAGCAATTAAAATCTTTAATCTGCTAATTTGTTTTTGTAGGGAAAAACTAATAGTTCCGATCAGAGTATCTCCGGTGAGCTTGCTTGTAATTTTCGCAATTCTGTTAATTTTCCATTATTTCTTCAAATTATTAGTATTTTTTTTGGTGAATTTAGATGCAGATGAAGAGCAAGAATCTCCGTGGCCTGAGAAAATTGTATCATTAGCAGGAACATTGGAATGCAAGAAGGTATAATTGACCTAATTTTCTGCTGTCTGAAACTTGTTTTGATTACTGATTAGTGTAATGTGCCGCGGCTAACGATTTACAGCTGATAAATCGAATAAAAGGCGGTGTTTCTGCCTGTGAGCTCGAGTTTTTACATGTATAGTTAGTGGCTATTGTGTTGCTCCTGCAGATGGTGGATGGGGGTTAGATGTAGCTTGTAAGCAGCTTTGAATACGGACAAACTCGACAATTTTGCATAATCAGTTATACAAAGTGAAATGTTGTCAATAAGGATCATTTGATTATGCTGCATATATATTTGAGATGAGCTACTGAACCTTATATTCCTGATTTAAATTATATCATTGTTACCTTTGTAGCCCCATAAATGGCGTACAAACTGTAGCGAAATTTAATTCAATAATCCAGAATACTTCTGACTAAGAAGCAATAGACTAGTAGAGTCTTGTGCGTTCTTGGTCGATGCCCCGTGGGGTTGGCTCAGAAAAGACAGCTGATTATACTCTCTTGTCTGAAGGAGCAGTGATGTGGATCTTCCTTCCAACATATCGGAACTTAGGGTCCGTTTGGATAGCAAAAATGGAGGGAAAGGGAGGGGAGGTGGAGTGAGGGGAGGTGGAGGGAGGGGAGAGAAGGGGAGGGCAAATGGGATGTAGGTGTTTGGATAACAAAAATTATGAGGGGAAGTGGAAGGGGAGGAAGGAGGGAGATGAAGAATGGAGGATTGGAGGAGGTTGGTGGTATAATTAGAGTCCAAATAATGTTTTCTTTCCAAATCTTGCCACCATTGGAGAGATTATGGTTTGTTCTATAGGAGAGAAAATAAATCCTCTCATTTCTCTCCCCTTCCATTTCCCTTCTCCCATATTTTTTATCCAAACAAAGGAAATTAAATCCCTCCCTTTCCCTCCTTTCCCCTTCTCTCCAATTCCTTCAATCCAAACGGACCCTTAGTGATGTGACTGTTATTAATTCTTGAATTTAAATGTGAAGCTCCATGATCACCAACTCTGATCGTTTTCTATGGTTTTTAGGAGTGTCTTGGAGTTGCATCGCAGCTTGACTTGCTCAAAGGTATTATATTCACCTCTAGTTTATTGTTAACCGAGTCACCTTCCTTTGTGCGTAGCGCGCGTGTGTGTGTGGGCGCGCGTGTTTAAGGCTAGTGGTCCACCTAGTAGTATCTATTCGGGAAATGCTTTTGTTTTATGTGCTCTTGCCATTTTCCCTGTCACAAGGGAAATTTCTATGCTAGCCCTATTTCTGGATTATGCTTGGAGTTTCCTTATATGAATTTAGATACTTCATTCGTCCCTTGTTCATACATTAGTAACAATTGTTAATGCTTTATTGATGTAACTTACTGCTGCGGGTAGAGGCTAACAGAATTGTGAACAACTCATGTTATTGCACCTCCCATGCTTGAATTTTGAAGTAGAAAACCTGTTATTTCTGTAAGGCTGCATCATTAGCACTTGTATGTAATATGCATATAACAAATAGTACACCTGTTCTGCTACTTCTAGTTACTACATGCTATTCACAAATTTCTTGTTTCCCTGGATAGGTGTCCGTCAGGTAACTAGAGTACGTGAGTAACCAACCATGAAGCTTATCTTTTTTCTTAAGACATATTGAACTGTTGGTTGGCATTTTCTACGTTGGGTCATTGTGCTCATTGATCGAGGTTGTAAAGCTGAAGCATACCAATTGTCTGCATTCTCCAACTCTAGCAGTAACCCTGAAGTTTGGTGTAGCTGCTCATTCAAAATGGAATTTAAGCCATGATTTTGTTTTGCGTACATATTAAATATACTGAGTTTTATGCTGAGCTTCCTACTATAAAATCCATTCTATTGGAAGGACATGAGCTTCTCTTCTGAAGACGAGGTAGAAGCACCTGAATTTTGCGACCAGAGCAATCTCAGCCGCCAGTGTATTGTTGAGGGTGCCTCGATAAGCTTAAAAAGAGATGATTCTATTTTTCAATCAGATGAAGAACTTGCCAGTGTTCAGGTAGACTGCTGAATTCTATATGTAATCCATGCTTGTAATCTGGTAATATACATTTTCTTATTCAGCACTTTGTGGGTCAACTATTGCTGTATGACATTAAACTCTTACAGATCTGAAATCTGAATCACTGTTTTCTGTCTGAAGGGAAGTAAGACGCGCGTTAAATGTGTCATTGATCGGGGCAATTTGTCAGACACCCTCAATCAGTATACCAGAGGAAAGGGAAAACAAATTGAGAACTGCTCGCAGTCTGCAATTTATAAACAGAGTACAAGACTAGATCCACCAACTGAAACTGTCCGGTGGCCTACACACCATCCTTTGTATTTAAAAGAGAGGAATCCTTCCAAGGGTAATATTCTCAGTGATATGGAATATTTTGCTGATACTTTGTTTCGTCAGTACTTGTTCAATTTATATGTGAAATGTCTATTTTCTTCTCTAATTTATGTTATGTTAGTTTCATCCAGGGTTACCCGATTCAGTTCAGCCCCCTACGGATCACAAACTAATTTCAGCGTATCAGTCTTGCTTTATTTGTATACGAGTTTACCGAATTCCCTGTTAATGCACCCCCATATTAGCGAACTAATATGTTGTGCAGATGGAAAACAAAAAATAGGGAAAAAACAGTAGTTCAATTTGGCGTTTAAGCAGAGAATAGTGGTAGAAGTAGTAGAAAACACTAATGAACATTACACATGAATACGATAAAGAAACTTTTCAATGGAAGTTCAGATTGTAGTGAGTCCAGTTTAATGATATTCTTATATTTTGAATATTTGATGTTTAGGTTCTCTAATTTAATTGATCACATACAGCAACATTAATTCCTGTGCCTCGAAAGTTCTGTCTATCTTGGGATAGGGCCATAGGGGTGGGATGTACAGAACCTTCCCTCCCTGTCTGTTGAAAATAGGTTCATTCTGGACAATCTACAGTGAAAATTGTCTCGAATATTGCTTCGACCACAACTACTACCCTATAGCAAAAGTGAACAGTACACTGAACTCTTTTATTCTATCCCATGAAATTCAAAGCTAAAGAATGGCGCATCTGGCCCCATTGGGAAAGAAAGAATAATTTCGTTAACCACACGAGTTAAGTATTTTGTTACTTACCAGTTACCTCGGCTCATGTAAAACTTTAATCTTCAAAAGACGTACGACTTCTTCCGGAATTCTTCTTGGGGAAGAGATTTCTTTTCGCCTGCTTCTTGTTGTACTTTAATGCTTATATGCGTTTCTTGCCTAAGGCAGTTCAAAATTTATTGACATCAATGAAGGCAACTAATGCATCTACTAGACTCTTGATGGTGTACCGTGTACATAAAAATGCCAAGGGTCTCTGATGTGTGATTGTTAATTGCTGCAGGTGGAGGACGGTTAACTGTGTCAGGATCATCTCATGTGGAGCCAATTAAAGGCGTGTTATGCTCAGTTAAGACATACAAGGATTCAAATTCAGAGAGTTCTGATGAGTTGCTAGATGAATCTGAAGCCATTAAATTTTCTTCAAAGGAGAAAGCCAACGACGTCAAAGACGCGAAAGATGAAATTTCAAAAGCAAGACTTGCATTACCAGAAGGGACAGTTATGCAACTCGATGACTCTAGACGTTCCATGGCTGAGCTTTTGGATCACCTTCAAGGAAATAATAGTAGTTTTAAACCTTACCGCAACTGCAAAACTGTTCGTACTAGGCCTTTGTTGAATATTTTTACATTAATGACTCTTGTATGAGTGATAACTTTGATTACGTTTAATTTATAGGGTGCTAGAAGGAAAGAAAGGATTAAAAATCACCACCTTGTGAAGAAAAAAATGCCATTATCATTGAACGATATAACGAGTGTTGAAGACCCTGGGGAGATGATGAATAGCGGATCGTCAACAGAAAATGAGGTATCTCTTTGTGATATATAGCTCTCTGTCAAGGGAACTATCTTATCTTTTCTAATTTTATAACGTTCTGCCTTCTTTGATAGGACATTGTTCAAAATCCCAAACCTGGTATTGTTGGATCAGAAAGGAAAACAATGGCTGATAAATTTCACGAAGCCTTTGGTTCTGCTCCAGCCATTGATAGCAGACCTTCTATTATGGCACCAAAACTCTCAAGGTGAAACACTTGAAGTAGATTAATCTAGATAGTTGCTGCTCATATCATTTACTTCTATATTGTTGTTTTTACATGTGATCGACTGTTATAGTTCAGGGCTATTTGGAAGATTGCAGCAAGTAATGCAATGGCAGAAGGAGCAAGACACGGAATTCTTGAAGAAACAACAGACTGAAGTTTGGCCAAAAGGTTAAATATGACACCCCCTCCATTCATTTGAATTTACCACATTTCCTTTTGGACTGAAGTTTCAGAAGATTTATCACATGAGAGTGTCTTAGTAGGCTAATTTCCTTTTTTTTCTGACGGGGAATCATCATACTCCAAATTTTGCTTAAATGTGCCACACTGCCATTTTAGTAATTGCTTGACCTGTGGCCGGAAACGCTCTTCAACCATGTTCTTGTCTTATTGAGTTCAGATGAAGCAAGGTGCATTGATGTGAAGATACTATCAAGATCCTTTGATGCAAAGCTTAATGTTTGCCATTGCTCTTTAATAGAAAATGAAGAGGTTACGTCTTTCGACTTTAGTCTTGTGCCCTTCCATAAAATGATCGACATTTGATCTTTTATAGAATCTTCTTCTGAAATTTCCTTTACCTCCTCTCTCTTGTGTTTTCTTGGATTCTTTCATGCTTAGCTTCATTTTGTCTTTCTCTGTAACCAGTTTCAGACTTGGTCAGGTCTTTATGGTGACAAGTTAAGGGAGTTTGCAACCCCTGTTTTGCAATTGTGCTACATGCTGAGGAAACTGAAAGCCTATATGTATTTATTGCAGAGTTCAGTGCAAAATCCTCAACATGAAAGTTTCCAAAAGACATGGACGATCATCTTTAACGCTAGGATTTGTGGTGATGTTGACCTCGTAGTTGGGAACTTAATTCGTGTCCATCCACCGTGGTAAGCATACATGCCATTTGCCTTGCGTAAAACCGTTAACAAATTTCTCCATAGCTTGCAGTCAATACGACAATGAGCATAATCATGAAACCCATATCAAAAGTAGTGGTCGCCTCGTTATAGAACATATTGTTAAAAGGAATACGAAGACATGTTCTAACCTATGTTACTCTGATTGTTCATATTCTCTCGCATACCTTGAGACTTGGACATAATTATGACACTTGGACATAATTATGACACTTGGTCACACTAAATATCTGAGTGTAACCCTTGGTCACATTGCCATGTTGGATACTTCTAAACGAGTTCTAACTACTTAAATATGTCTTACGGGTTTGCCTGGACAGACAGTGACGATTACTCCTACAAGTGTAATGGAAGTCGACCAAGTGTAAAATTGGTGGCAAGTGGAGGTGGTGAAAAGTGGAAAAAGTGATGGTGGGGTAACCATTGCCGCCATGTGGTGGTAATGCATTACGCCATTACTGTAGAGGAGAGGTTGGTAATACATTCCTCTCATATGGGAGTAAAATTTCCACCACCACCTCTTTCTACCTTCCACCACCACCACTTGCCACAGCTTTTCTTCAGTTAACCCTTGTTCTGGCCTCCATTACTCTACAAATAGTCCTCTCTCAATCCAAGCAAGTCCTACCTGGTAAAGTGTTTGCTGGTATGTTATTTTATAGGAGTGACATCTTCCCTAATCTCGAAGCATTATCCATAACTTACTGCCTTGTTGCAAAGACCTCCCTCTTACTAGTTAAAGACCTCAGAATATAAAGCATAATTAGTGAAGGACGTTGGAGCATAGCGTTTTTTTTTTTTTGTGTGAAAAATATCACTTTTATTTTGACAGTGTTGTAGATTAAAGACTAAATGCTCATAGCTAGCTTGCTTGGCCTCTACATTTTGTAACTGGTGACTCCTGAGTATTGACAGGAAAGAAGTACAAGTTCTGCGGTGTGGCGAGATCATCATTCTGGCAACATACTTCTCTCAAATTTGACCTCTGTGCTCCAGGAATATAATGTAACCTACCCTTATCTCTCTAAAAACGCCTGGATATCGGGTATAATGTCTATCTAACTACTTGTTACCATAGAATTCAATTCGATAGTGATCAATATATGTTCTTGCTGTAGTATTTTACTCTTTCCCCCTAGTGATAGGAATATGCATTGCAGACCAGGCCCGACATACTTATTCTGTTAACAGACTGCCCAATTTATGCAACGACCGGATAAGATTCACTCGATTGCTCTTAAACGGTCACTTCTATCTCAATGGGACCGCGCCCCATGTTGATTGGGCTGGTGGCAAAGACTCCGTATAGTCTTATGGGCCCACCTCTGCTAACATCACTTTTTTGGGGTACTTTTTCTGGGTCGCTACTCGCTTTCTTGGACCTCCAAGAAGCAGAGCGCGCCTGCTCGTTCTTCCGTTGACGATGAGTTCCATGCTATTGTTGGGTTAACTTGGGTTCGGTCCTTTCTGTCCGAGCTTCACGTTTCCACACGTGACCCACCCGTTATATATATGTAACGGTAGTCTAGTGCCACTTGCTACTCGGCTAAACCCGCGTTTCATTCGCGCACAAAACACTTGGCTGTAGCCGTCTTGCTAACAGACTTGGCAACAACAATTTCGTGTCAGCACATGGCTGGCGATGACCAGCTGGTCGATGACAAAACAATTTCGTCTTCCTCTCCCGAAAACTGGTCTTGTCTTGGGATGGTCCATCTTACGAGAGCGTGTGTAAAGCATATCTCCAATGATAACTAATTTATTAACACGAATTGTATTATGAGATCGTTGTAGGATGCTACCAGCCTACCCATAAACGACGACCAATTTATACATAAATAACGATCATAATTGTCAAAAAAATGAATACATCAAATTAAATTCTTTATTTTACTATTCTTAAATTAAATAAAAAAAATAAAAGAAAAGTTGAAAATTAATTTGTTAATTGCTTAAGATCGCGGTTCGAGCCCGTGGACCGTGACGAAACCAATGATGCTTAGACGCTTAATTTACTTGGATATGCCACACTTGTACCACTTTCCCGAAAACGAGTTGATTTCGAGGATCTCCAAACCGTATTAAGAAAAGCATAAATACTCTGGAAATCTGGATATTATCAAGTGGAAGTTTCTGAGACAGACCCTTTCCCTTAAAACCGAGTAAAAATATCATATTTCTCCGCACGCCAGTTGAACAGCACAACTATATAAAAAGTCAACTTCTTCCATCCAAATATCCAATTAATCTCGATCATCATCTCCTTATTCTTATCCTTGCATTTGTAGATCACAAAACTTACCAAACAAACAAACAAATGGGTCTCAAAACCTTGGAATTAACTCTAATTTCTGCAAAAGATCTCAAAAATGTCAATCTCATTGGCAAGATGGATGTTTATGTTGTGGTTCACTTATCCGATCAACCCAAATCAAAACAAAAAACCCCGGTTCACCAAGACGGGGGTACGCACCCGTCTTGGAATTATACCATGAGGTTTTCTGTCGATGAGGCTGATGCTGCGAAACCCGGAAAGTTTGTTGTGTTTCAGCTGAAACATGAACATACTTTCGGAGCTGATAAGGACTTGGGTGAAGTTATGGTTCCTATAAGAGAATTGTTTGACAGTGTCGGGAAAGATCCTGCTGCGCCGCAGTTTGTTACTTATCAGGTTAAGACGTCCTCCGGAAAGGCAAAAGGAGAATTGAAATTCTCGTTTAAGTTTATTGATGTTGCTCAGAATACAGGGTATGGTGCAGGAGGATATAATCCTGGACAGTCCTGCAGCAGTAGTGCAGGCGGGTCGAATCCGTATCCTCCTGCTGCAGGATACCCAGCGCCAGGGCCAGGGCCGTCTGCAGGCGCATACCCACCCCCGGGGCAGGCGCCTTACCCGCCCCCAGGACATGCGCCTGCGCCTGGAGGGTACCCGATGCCACAACAGGCACCTATGGGGTACCCTCAGTCGCAGGGGCCACCTCCGCCTGGGGTACCCTACGCGGCACCACAAGGGTATCCTCCCCAGCCTGGGTATGGGTACCCTCCCCAGGGTCCTGGGGGGTATGGGTATCCTCCCCAGGGTCTTGGCGGGTATCCACCCCAGGGTCCTGGCGGGTATCCACCCCAGGGTCCCGGGGGATACCCGCAGTATCCTCCTGCTGGGTATGGCAGTTCACAGAAACCACAAAAGCCTAAGAAAAACAAGAATGGTGGTTTTGGAATGGGGCTCGGAGCTGGACTGCTAGGAGGAGCAATTGGTGGGCTGGTTCTTGGAGAGGTGATTGAGGATTCATTTGATGGCGGTTTTGATGATGGCGGTTTTGATGATGGCGGGTTTGATTTCTGAATTTAGATTACAGTTTTTGTGAATCAATCCTAACATTGGGTTTATTTGTTTATTTATTTGTTAGTGTGGATGTTTTCTTTTGTTAATTCTGGGTGTTTGCTTTAGTTATTGTTATGGATCAAGAACTTGTTGGATGTATAAGTAAGACGGTTTTTGCTTTGCTGATTGATCTGTAATCTAATAGCTTTCGCTAAAACTGCTCATTTAGTTTCTACCTTGTGTTTTTTCGTGTCTTTCGAAAATCCATTATCGTTCTTTGACGAGTACAGATCTACAAGAGACTAATATGGTTGCGAAAAACCGATTTTGCAAAGTTCGGGAACTAAACTGAATTGTTTGAACAGGTTGTTAACAGGATCGGTTATCGACTAATGTGCATTTGACGGTTTGTTTGGTTTTACTGTTAATCGCAAGTCGTCTGTATATACTGATTGAATGAAATTTGTTTTGATGATGATAACTTCTACGGTTTAATCGCAAAGCGTCCATACATAGTTTTTAACTGTATGATTTGTTTTGATGAGGACAAATTTTAACTTCTGATTTTCATGTGTTTGAATTTGTGCTAATGACAGGATTTTGTTTGTTATAACTTCTTCCTCATTTGCGTATCAAAGACTCAAAGAGGAAGAAGTAATTACAGAACATTCATCGCATTTTGTTGAATTTTTTGGGTAATTAGCGTTAATTACCCACTTAATTTGATAATTAGCGTTGAATTTAACATAATTTGGTTATTAGTGTCCACGTCATCGCTGGATTGTTTTTTCCAGTTTGTTGGCAAAGCCGCTATACTTCTTAGCGGCTTGCCTCTTTGTTCATGAAAAATTTCGTGTTCAAGTTACAGTAGCTACTGGAGTGCAAAAAAATGGGTACAAATAGCAAAGCCGCTGAGGTTCTTAGCGGCTTTGCAAGGATTCATTAAAAAAAATTGCAAGTCATAAAGCCGCTAAGAAGTATAGCGTCTTTACTTTTTTTTTTCCATGCCAGACATTCCAGTAGGTACTGGAGTTGTGAGGCACACAAAAAACAGGGGAAGCCGCTAAGAACCTGGCGGCTTAGCAAAGTGCGTAAAAAAAAACCTGAAATCGAGCAAAGCCGCTGAGAAAGCTGGCGGCTTTGCCTCTTATATAAAAAAAAAACCCCGAGTAAACACAATCACTCTCTTATTTACACAAACCCAGAAAATCCCCAATTATAATTTCGAAACCCTAAGTTGCGAAAACCCCAAATTGTCATCCAAATTCGTCCTAATTTCTTTTAATCATTTG
>JAGPOY010002839.1:0-13732 GCA_018983105.1 Silene uniflora
TTTCCTTTCCCTTTCCCTTTCTCTAACCAAACGCCCCCTAAATGCTTCTTCCGAGTTCCTGTAAATTAGAAAGAAACCAGATGGTTCCGCTTTCATGGACCAGGGTCCTTGACATAGGTCATCCAACACTTGTGAATTCGCCTTCTCAGACCTTCCTAGCGTCCTAGGAGTGGAGACAATCACAAAAAAAAAAAAACAGAGTTGGATTCGATGAGCATATGTTTCAAATGGATGTTTATATTTCACTTCAGTGATTAATATTTGTAATCAAGGAGTTCCTAACAATGATAATCTATGGTTTCCTGAATGCTGTAATCTAAGGCTAGCTCTATCTAGGTAACAGCGAAAATGATTCAGGCTTGACAGATTCCGGAATGCTATACATTTGTGTTATTTGTACTAAGAGAATGCCAGATGATTCAGGACAGAACAACAGTAATAATTAAAATCGGCAAAAGAGCACACACATTTTCTTAGCGTTTTACCTTCAAATGTTCAGTTCTCGTTCGACATGCTCCAAGAATTTCAGTTCTACATCTACAGCCAAAACCTGAACATATGGTGCCCATATTAGTTACGATATCTAGTGTGGGGAAAAGAATCAACCCCATCTCCTCATCCCTCGCAAAAATCCATGCTCTAAAATCAATTAGGGCAAACCAGCTTAAGTAACTCCTCAAGCCTGGGAGTAACATTAATGCCATCTTCCTCTATCCTTCGACGCATATCAGGCTCCGTTTTCTCAGCATCCACACAAGTCTCAAGGAGCCATAAATAGGCTTTTGTGTCCAAGGCCCCAGCTCTCTTTAATAACTGGCAAAATTTTTCTAGACCATCAACATCTTTCCGATCTTTGAAGTGCTGGAAACAAGGATCAAGCTTCTCAGCAAGTGGTTTCCATTTGGAAACAATGGCAGCTTCCATATGCTTCAATGCACACTCCGTCTGACCCTTTCCGAAATAGTAATTCATGAATTCGACATGTGGAAAGCGTAATACATTTCCTGTTTTCTTTGTAGCATCTTTTAGCAAAAGCTCGGCCTCCTCGAGCATCCCGTGCCTCAAGTACGCACCTATTAAAACAGCTGGTACAATGTCATCATAAATCTTGCAGGTTGATTCCCACTCGCGGAAGTAATTTTCGAGGCCCTTAATATCGTCTAGTCTTGACAACGCTTGAAGCAGTGAAAGGTAACTCTGTTTGTTAACAACTTCATACTTTGACTTGAGCTTGTTCCAAGTCTGGATGACGGAGTCTAATTTACCAGCACCAGCATACAAGCTAAACAGATGTTCGAATGCATTGGGACTTGGATTATCGGAACTATCCAAGATATTTTCCAATTTTTCCAAGTGTGAAGAAGCTTTTTCGAACTGGCCAAACTCGATAAAGACTGATGCAACATTGCAATATATTACCCAATCATCCTTTACAAGGCTATCTTCTTGAGCCTCGTGAAACACACGTTCTACTGCCTCAAGATCTCCAAGAAGTCGATAACTTTGGATCAAAAAGCTATATGTGTGGCCGTCTGGAGCTACGTGTTTTTTCTTCATTTCTGATACAAGTTCTGGAACCTTTTCGGGCTGTTTGGTTTTCACATATAGCTTGAGAATATTGTTGAAGCCAACAACATGGGATGCAAAACCCATCTCATCCATCGTTTTGAAAGTAGCCAGGGCTTTATCGGTTTCCAAATCAGCACAATAGCAAGATAAGAGTGACCCATATACATATTTGTTCTTAGAAGCAGACGGAATGCTGTCAAAGTACTTCTCAGCTTCAGCAAGACCCTTAACTTTGTGCAACATTTCTACGCGCAATGCAAAGTCTCTACCTAAAGGATCAATTCCGCCTTTCTCAAACCAATCTAAAATCTGCATCAAACATAGAACAAGAGAATTAAATGTCGCCAGAAAGACATCTTTTAAAGCAGTTAATCACTCCATTCCCTGAACGCATATTAAACATCACTGCCATTAGAACAGCAACACCATCAGGAAATGAGTTCTAAGATTGACCAATGGCAACACTTCGGAAATGAGACAAACTAAAAGTAAGGCTACAAACCCGAAAATCCAATTTTTTTTCTTGGATAGTGTTGCTTACTGATTACACACAGCAACAGCTAAGCAGAGAACAATATAAACACAAGCTAAACCCCCCAAAAAAATCGGTTCATTACTTATTACACCATACAACATTTCGCAAATGTAGACTAATTCAAGGGAGATCAATTTGTGAACATGCTTAGTAAACCAAAAAGACACCATCTTTTTTCCTTAGAAATGACGTTGTTTACTGCCCCCTCCTCCGTCCTAGTAACTTGATCATCAAATTGCACTATAATGCATAAATGCACTTGTCATCCATTAACAAATGGTAATTACACTAATCAAACTAAACTATACAATGCTATTTGATAAAAAGTTGGCATCTTTTCAACATATTAATAATCACTCTTCTCAATCATTATTTAGCAAAATAGGGTTGTATGGAAATTATTTAGCAAAATAGGGTCCACTAGGATTAGGAATTCGACTTAGCTCCTAAAAGGAAACACGCCAGTTCAGATGGTGAGTTCCATTAGAAACCAGTGGCGGAGTTAGGGGGTAGCAGGGGTGCTGGCCCTCGCTAGAGCATTAAAATTTCAACCTCTTGAGTTACAATTTGACATAGTGTCCCTGTATTTTTACGATTTCTACATGGTAATACCCATAACTTCTGTCACTTACCCATCATCGTAACCATGGTTACCGAATTCGCTCGGTGCCCTACGAATCGCGAATTGCTAAAAGCGAATTCTATTATTTCGCTTACTAAAAATACATATAACACACATTCTATTAGAGCGAATCGCGAATTGGTAAGGACGTACTCATAGCGAATTCGGCAACCATGATCGTAACCCTAAACTTTTATTCCATCAATTTTTTACGCTAATTAATGACCTGGCTGCTTATTTAAGATTTCTTCAGATTTAATCATGATTAACCTTTACTAATATTACCTTATAACTAAACTTAACATTAATACCTACATCATCTCATCTCACATCAAACACCATAACTCTCACACAAAACATCATCGTCCCTCTGCCCCATTTTCATCCAACATCCACCTCTTTCTTTTTCTGTCCCTAATTTTAGCCGCCCCCATTATCGTGCACTTTGATTACCCTATTGTGTAGATCTGGGTGACACACTGACACACAACTAAAAGGGAGATAATGGCTTGTAGAAGTGGCAGCGCAAAATTGGTGTTGGCGGGTCAAGCTGGATTGATGAGGTGGTACTTGGTAGGGTGTGGGGTAGTTATTGGCAAGAATGAATATTGCCAAGGTAGTGGTGGCGAGATGGAAAGTAACAGAATGATTATTAGGGATGGTGGACCTGGTGGTGGTACAGTATGGGTTAGGCCAAAATTTAAGGACTATGAAAGTTGGTGGTGTAACAATTGTGATGGTGGTGCGACAACATTGGGCGGTGGTGCGAAGACGGCGTAGTGGCGTGAGTGGTGGTTTGATGAAGAAAGGTTAAGTGGTTGATAATTGATTGTCATTGGTTGGAAAAGAAAAGATTAATGGTATTGTTTTCAATCAGCCACACCAACAACATCCAGCAGCTGTGAAGTCCCAACATAAACACAAGCTAAAACCCTAGAAGAACTCGTTTCGGTTTTGCTTTCGGTTTATTCTATACAGCATCTAGCATATGGGTACTCATAAATAAAAAAAGTATCCATCTTTCTTTCCAAACAAATGCTATTAATTATTCTTACTAATTACCCATCATCAAAAACTAAGCAACAATAACATTCTGCAAATTACTCATACCCTTGTGTTCGCAACACAAATATCCTATTTTTGAATGATCCAAGATGAAAATTGCGTCGAGAATTGCATTAATACACTAATCAAATTCAAACAAAACAAATAGGATCAGAAAAAAAGTCATTTTTTCCGAACATATATTAAATAACTCCGTCTCAATCATTTGTTTCCTTTTGATTAAAATACTCTAACACGGAATTAAAACACAAGTACTCGCATAAAATGTTAATAAATGATCGAGACAGTGAGAGTATTAAATTAAATACCTCAAGGCATTGTTGGTAACGGCCTTTTTTACGGAGTTCTATGAAACAATAAAACAGCGGAACTCTAGTGACCTGTTGACCTGTTTGCATAATACGGTGCAAAACATTGGACACTTTTCCACCTTTAGACCCCACTTGATTTATTTTTCTGAGGATATACTCCTTCGACGCCTTCTGTGGCCGCGCCGCCACGGCTTTGGTGGTTGTGGCGGTGGAGGTGGCAGCGACGGTGGATATGTGTCGAAGGAGAGGGTGGAGGTTGGGGTTGAGTATGCGGCTGGCTATGGTGGTTGAGACCTTCATTTTTGTAAGCTTCAATACCTGATTCATCATTTTTGTGTTCTTGAGAAGTGTTGTGACTTGTGAGGGTTTTAGGTTGGCTTTTATTTTCAACTGAACGGGTTATCTCGGTCTGGTCATTTCGGTTAAATACATCGACCTAGGTAAAGTCTTGGACTTTTTGTATCTGGGGTAAAGTTTTGCTCATTTAGAACGACTTAACTTGAATCTCGTGAATTTTTTGGGTAAAGCAGATGTGGATTAATTTATTGGGTTATTTCACGTTATTCGAGTTTGCAAGAATCTAAGTGCACAGACCTAAGACGGGTCAAGTGTCTCCCATTTCTATAAGGGGCTGTTTGGTTGACACTTCAAAAACACATGAAATGCAAAATCCATGAATTGCAAAAACATGAGTTGTTTGGTTGCCCTATTGGAAAATGGAGGAATTAACTTCTAATGCCTACCTGGTGTAGAAACCCCATTGGTCATTGGAAGTTCACGTGAAATTTAATTTCTACATGAGCAACCAAACACTTTTGCCAAATTCACCCAAATTGAATGTATGAACTTAATTCCTATGTAATTGATGTTCCTAGGAAAATTAAGTTCCTTGATCAACCAAACGACTCTTAAATAAGACAAGTCTAGGGAATCACAAAGTGTTCGTCTTAATAAGACAAGTCTAGGGAATCACAAAGTGTTCGTCTTTACCTACTTAAGTGGCTAATATTGGACCATCACAAAATGAAAATTTGTGTATATTAGAAGCCCATGATGGATCAAAGAAGCATGAAATTAAGTGTTCATCCCACACCTAGTATCAGGTTTAATAAGATGTTTGACATTTTTTTTTTACAACAATAAGATGTTTGACTTTTTTTTTTACAACAATAAGATGTTTGACTTTTTTTTTTACAACAACCCACCGAAGGCTCTTTACTATACCATGGAATAGATTTACTCATACAACTACCGGACCACTCTGACAACAGAGAATCCGTTGATAATAAAAGACCATTCCAAGAAAAAATTCTTTGTTCAACCTTCTCAATTAAAAAATTAAAAATACATTTTTTTTTTAATTTTTTCAAGCAAATTACTAATATCCGTTGCCAAACCAAGATAAACACCCAAAGAGTTGGATAAACGTATTTTTAAACCTTTCTAACCAAAGGAATAACTTACAATAGATTGAGGATTTATACAAGATCATCTTTGATTATACGAGTACTTGATTAATCATGAAACGCATCCCAATTACAACAATCGTGTTTACGAAAATAAATTAGGGCCAATAAGACATCATAAAAGCAACAATTTCGACAAATACAATTGAGGATGATACGTTTTAGGCTTCAGGAGAACATTGAACCTGTCAAACAAGGGAAGCGAGATTCGATCTATAGTTAAGTTAATCCAAAGATTTAAGATCCAACTCTTTACCTTATCAAGTCTTGGACGTGCTTCCAAACCAGCTAGACAACTTATAATCTCGATCACAAGTGACAAGTATTACGTGTTCCGTTGATTGGCAAACTAAAACTTGTGTGGAAGTTGTAATTCATGAGAATCGAGTTCCTCTAATCTTCCAAATGAAACCTTACAAAGAAAAAATAAAATCAACCCCGTCTCCTCATCCCTCGCAAAAACCCTTGCTCCAAAATCAATTAGGGCAAACCAGCTTAAGTAACTCCTCCAGCCTGGGAGTAACATTAATGCCATCTTCCTCTATCCTTTGACGCATATCAGGCGCCGTTTTCTCAGCATCCACATGAGTCTCAAGGAGCCATAAATAGGCTTTTGTGTCCAAGACCCCAGCTCTCTTTAATAACTGGCAAAATTTCTCTAGACCATCAACATCTTTCCGATCTTTGAAGTGCTGGAAACAAGGATCAAGCTTCTCAGCAAGTGGTTTCCATTTGGAAACAATGGCAGCTTCCATATGCTTCAATGCACACTCCGTCTGACCCTTGAAGAAGTAGTAATTCATGAATTTGACATGTGGAAAACGTACTACATTTCCTGTTTTCTTTGTAGCGTCTTTTAGCAAAAGGTCGGCCTCCTCAAGCATGTCGTGCCTCAAGTACGCACCTATTAGAACAGCCAGTACGATGTCATCATAATTCTCGCAGGTTGATTCCCACTCACGGAAATACTTTTCGAGGCCTTTAATATCGTCTAGTCTTGACAACGCTTCAAGCAGTGAAAGGTAACTCTGTTTGTAAACAACTTTGTACTTCGACTTGAGCTTGTTCCAAGTCTGGATGACGGAGTCTAATTTACCAGCACCAGCATACAAGCTAATCAGACGTTCAAATGCATTACGACTTGGATTATCGGAACTGTCCAAGATATTTTCCAATTTTTCCAAGTGTGAAGAAGCTTTCTCAAATTGGCCAAACTCTATAAACGCTGATGCAACGTTGCAATATAATACCCAATTATCCTTTACAAGGATATCTTCTTGAGCCTCGTGAAACACTCGTTCTACTCCCTCGACATCTCCAAGAATTCGATAACTTTGGATCCAAGAGCCATATGAGTAAACATCTAGAGCTATGTGTTTTTTCTTCATTTCTGATATAAGCTCTGGAACCTTTTGGGGCTGTTTGGTTTTCACATATAGATTGAGAATATGGTTGAAGGCAACAACATGGGATGGAAAACCCATCTCATCCATCGTTTTGAAAGTAGCCAGGGCTTTATCGGTTTCCAAATCAGCACAATAGCAAGATAAGAGTGACCCATATACATATTTGTCCTTAGAAGCAGACGGAATGCTGTCAAAGTACTTCTCAGCTTCCGCAAGACCCTTAACTTTGTGCAACATATCTAAGCGTAATGCAAAGTCTCTACGTACAGGAGTAACTGTGCCTTTCTCTAACCAATCTAAAATCTGCATCAAACATAGAACAAGAGAATTAAATGTCGCCAAAAAGACGTCTTTTAAAGCAGGTAATCACTCCATTACCTGAACGCATATTAAACATCACTGCCATTAGAATAGGAACACCATCAGTAAATGAGTTGTATAAGACTAAAAGTAAAGTTATAAAAGTTTAAGGTTACGGCGACGGTTAATGACAAAAGTTAAGGGTACCACGTATGTTTCCAAAGGGTACTATGTAGAAACTGCAAAAACAAAGGGGTAGTAATAGAAAATCCCAAAACAATTGAACTTTTTTCGTGTTTCCCTTATAGCCTCACTCGTTTGCCAAATTTTTCACAGACGCTGTTAAAAACGGCGGCGCTTTGGCAAAAGGTAAGGCTACAACCCAAAAATCCAATCTTTCTTCTTAGCAATTACTCAATAGATAGTATTGTTTTCAATCAGCCACACCAACAACAATACAACATCCAGCAGCTGTGAAGTCCCAACATAAACACAAGCTAAAACCCTAAAAGAACTCGGGTTTCGGTTTCGGTTTACTCCATACAGCATTTCTTTCCAAACAAATGTAAGCAACAGCAACATACAGGAACATTCAGCTAAAACCCTAAAACAAATGCTATTGATTACTCTTACTGATACGAGAATTGCATTAATAATAATAAGATGAGATAAAAAGTTGGCATCTTTTCAACATAGATTAATAATAACTTCGTCTCAATCATTTGTTTCCTTTTTTTATTAAAATACCCCTCACACGGAATTAAATCAAGTACTAGTAAAATGTAAATAAATGATCGGGACAGAGGGAATATTAAATTAAATACCTCAAGACATTGTTGGTAATAAACCAAAGTAGTCGTAAAATGTAAATAAATGATCGGGACAGAGGGAGTATTAAATTAAATACCTCAAGACATTGTTGGTAATAAACCAAGTACTCGTAAAATGTAAATAAATGATCGGGACAGATGGAGTATTAAATTAAATACCTCAAGACATTGTTGGTAACGGCGTCTTTTACGGAGTTCTTTGAAACAATAAAACAGCGGATCTCTGTTGATCTTTTGACCTGTTTGCAAGATACGGTGCAAAACATCTGACACTTTGTCACCTGTAGACCCCGCTAGATTTATTTTTCTGAGGATATACTCCTTCGACGCCCACTCTGGCCGCACCACCGCAGCTTTGGTGGTTGTGGCGGTGGAAGCGGCGGTGGATATGTATCGAAGGAGAGGGTGGAGGTTGGGGTTGAGTATGCGGGTGGCTATGGTGGTTGAGACCTTCATTTTTGTAAGCTTCAATACCTGATTCATCATTTTTGTGTTCTTGAGAAGTGTTGTGACTTGTGAGGGTTTTAGGTTGGCTTTTATTTTCAACTGAACGGGCCGTCTCGGTCGGGTCATTTCGGTTAAATACATCGATTTTGATAAAGTGTGGGACCTTTTTTATACTTGAGTTAAGTTGAATTATTTAGAACGTGTTAATTTAAATCTCGGGATTTTTGAGTTAAGGAGATGTGGGCTAACTTATTGGGTTATTTATGTCATTCCTCGAGTTACGAAGAATCTAGGTGTGCAGAGGACTTTACGTATTTCGTGCTATGTCAGTTTTTGAGTGTATTGTTATCGAGTTATTTAACCATAACAGTATGTACATAACAAGATGAAAATAAACATTTGGATTAGATCAAGATGGGGTCGGGTTATTGATCAACTATTCCCAACGTAAAGAAGTAATGAGAAAGACGACAACGTCGGACATTACCTAAAGGACAATAATGAGATAGTCTCAAATATTTTAAAGTCGATGAATATCCTTACCAGATAATATTTTTTCCAGTTTAATTACATTTTCAACTTTCAATTGTCTTCTCATTTTTTTGTGTACTTTCACCAGTAGACGTAATATCGCAATCCCTTCCATTCAACTATGGGGCGTTTGGTACGGGAAAGGAAAAGGGAATGAAATCCAGAAAGGGTAAGAGGGGGAAAGAAATGAGATTACCTTAATCATTCATGCTTGTTTGGTTGCTTGGGAAAAGGGAATACATAAACCGCCTACTTTTTTCTACACCAACACGCTCTACTGACGGCAAAACTTTGTCGAGCCGCTCCATCCAGTTAGCTGATGTGGAATATAAAGATTGTTAGAGGTTGTTAGCTAGGAAGTTACATATGAACTATGAATAATCTAGATCATGATGAAACAATATGATTGATGATGTAAATAATGTAGAGAGAATATTAGAAAGAATAATTGTATCTGTATATTGAATGAATGTGTGTATTACATAGGATAATCAAGACTATTTATACATAAGAGTAGAGGAGCTTAAGTCGGTTGTTAATTAACTAACTTCCTAAAAACCTCTAACAACCTTTATATTCCACATTCCCTCCTCAAGGTGGAACATCTTGGAACAATTTAAGACCTAACTGTGACAATTCCCTTGCACTGTGACAATAAGGTTGCCCAACACATTGCTTTAAACCCAGTGTTTCATGAGAGAACTAAGCATCTGAATATCGATTGCAATTTTGTAAGAGACAAACAACTCGAAGGTTTTCTTTACACTCAACATGTTAGGAGTGGCTTACAAATAGCTAATCTCATGACTAAGGCTCTTGGCAAGCAAGAACATCTTTTCTTTGTATCAAAGTTAGGTCTTAAATTGTTTTAAGATGTTCCACCTTGAGGGGGGAATGTGGAATATAAAGGTTGTTAGGAAGTTAGTTAATTAACAACCGACTTAATCTCCTCTACTCTTATGTATAAATAGTACTCCCTCCCATCCACTATATTCTTCCTCTTTCTTTTTGCACAAAGAATAAGAAAATGAATTTGGACTACACAAAACACACTACCCCACTTGCAAATGAATCCAGACCACACAAATCTTCCAGAAAAGGAAATAGGGAAGAAAACCTGAATATTCCGAAAATGGAAAGAGGGAATAAAATAGTGGATGAGAGGGAGTATTGATTATCCTATGTAATACACACATTCATTCAATATACAGATAGAATTCTTCTTTCTAATATTCTCTCTACATTATTTACATCATCAATCATATTGTTTCATCATGATCTAGATTATTCATAGTTCATAGCTGCCCCTTCCCTATTTGAAATCTCACGCTGCCTATGCAACCACCACCCAAAAACGTAAGAAAACCATCCCTCGCCCACAAAATCACCTCCCCCGCCATTTAAACACTAGATCCGGTGTTTCCATAGGTGGAGGAGATGATTTCGCGGGTGGGGGAAGGTTATCTTCGATTTTTGCGTGGTGGGTGTGTCGATGGTGTGGGATTTCGAAAAGGGAAGAGCGGGGGTTTGCACAACTGTCGGGGTGGTGCTAGCTCCGGCGACGAAATAGTGGGAGAGTCGCCGGTATGGCGGCGGTCGGAGGGTCAGTGTGGTGATGGTTGGTGTTGTGGTGGCAGCAATAGGTGTTGATAATGAGTGGTTAGGGCGAGTGAGGGAAAGGGATTGGGTTACCCTAGAGGGGTGAGGGGTAACAATGTAAAGAGCCTTGGGGTAAGGGAGGGATTCTCATACCTTTTGTTTGCATCAAACAAATACACACGAAGGGAATCATGAGCTTTCACTCTCTTTCCCGTTCTCTTAGACCCCAAACCAAACACACCCTAATTTTTTATACATTTCAATAAAATACTCATTTAGAAAAAATAAAAATAGTAAACACCTGATTGAAGGTGACAATATATTTTCTTTAAAAAAACGGAAATTTCCCATGGTACCCCTTAATTTTGTCAGATTTCCTATGGTAACCTTAGAATATGCCTATGGTACCCTTGAAATTCCGTTTTTGCGCCCATGCTACCCCTAATGTAACGACCTTTAAATGGAAACTAAGTTTTGATGATATGACAATAAATTAGTAATTAAAAATTATTAATAAATATTAAATAAAAACGGAAAGTAGGGGGTCCCATGGAAAATCTGAAAAATTAAGGGATACCATGAGAAATTTCCGTAATTTTTAATTATTAATTTATCGCCACATCATCAAAACATAACGTCCATTTAACGACCGTTATATTTGCGGTAACATGGGCACAAAATGAAACCTCAAGGGTACCATATACAGATTCTTAAAAGCAGTACCATAGACAAAAATGAGTAATTTCGGGCGACAAAAAGAGAAAGTGATAATAAGAGGTACCATGAGAATTTTCCTTAAAAAATACTGTAGTACGATAATTATTTTGCAATAATTTTTGGAAGGAGGACAATAAAAGCGGAATGGAGAGCCTAAGTATCGAACCCTAGACCAAACTTCCACCATCCCCTTAAAACAAGATGGGAAGAAGAGAGAAACAGAGCTTCCAGAGTAGCTCACAAGTATTGATCTCGTGATCACCTGTTCCTCTCTATCTCTATCCTTTTCTTTTTCCTTTTCTTCAATTTAATTTTCCCTCCAAATAAATAACCGTTACTCACACCTTCACCGTGAACTCCAATGTCTCCCACAACGACGCCGTTTCAAGTCGCGTCTCTCGTAAACGCGCCGTCGTTCCCAAACGCCGTCGTTTGGTCCGACGATAATCTTATCGCCGTCGCGAACGGCGATATCGTCACTATTCTGGTAATATTATTACACTTTGCTACTTCAATTTCCGAATTTGTGAGATTTTGTTAAACCCTAATTTGTTCAATTTATTGAATTTGGTAGAATCCGGAGAATGTTCAAGGTCCTCGAGGTGTCATCACTGTTTCTTCTGGATTGCCGTTTAAAGTTGGCGTCATTAATCGCGATGGTAAACTACATTGTTGTTATTTAAAACCGTCTTACACGATAATTTGTGAATTCTAGTACCTTTGCTGGTTTTGCAGTGTCTTGAATTAGAATGGAGTTATTTTGTCCGTCCCAATTATTTGTTTACCTTTTTTTTAGGCGCATTTTAATCAAAGGTAAACAAAGTAATGTGACGGAGGGAGGTATGCTAAACTTAGTGATTAATTTAGTTGATTGTTGTCAATAGCAAATTTAGTTCGATTACTAATTCTTGTGAATAAAATTACTAAAACTTGTGATGAACTACACTGTCATTGTTCCAGTTCTAATACCCGAAGGAGTATCATATAATTCAGTGTTAATTTTTTTTTGTGTATTTAAGAATCTTAGTTAAAGTTTACAGGGTTCAGATTTAGAATGCCGATAAGGCCATCATGCAACTAAAGTTGCTTGGTGTTAGTGAAAACTAGTTCGATTACTAATTTTTCTGAATGAAATAACAAAGTTGCGATTAAGTTGCCTTTGAGCAGTCGAAATCCATTGTCTTGCTTGTTGGGTGGGATACTCTTAGTTATAAAAAAAAAACAGAAATTATGTGATCATGCAATTGGGGGGTCTTTTAAGTTATTTCAATACGTCCAGAGTAGACATTCTAGCAAATTGCATCGTATAATCACTTGTTAGAAGCGTGGAGTTCCCTTTACTGAAAGAAATCTATTTCTCTAAGAGTGAGTTTGTTTTAGCCCCTCCTCTTGGGGATTCTTAGATTTGTGTTGATATTTGATTTTCGGGAGCTCATCCACTATTTGACAATTGAAATGATTGAATCTTATAAGTTCCATGAAATATGTAGATTTGCCATCTGGGTGCTTATTGCCCACTTGTTTGGCAAGAGACCGTCAACCCTGCGTTCGATCAATTGCATGGTCTCCTGTTGGATACACTCCTCATAATGGGTACGTGATTTTTTTCCTCTTTTATTGAACTTATTTCTGACTATTACAAATACACTTGTACTCCCAAGCCCCAACTGCTCCCTTGGTCCTAACTCCTAATCATTTGTTTACCTTTTTTATCTTTGTATATATTTATTGCTAATTTTCAAATTCCATTTGCAGATGTCTCCTTGCCGTCTGCACTACTGAAGGTCGTGTAAAAATATATCGGGAACCATTTTGTGAGTTTCAGGCTGAATGGATAGAGGTATCCTCCTAGGCACAACCTTTTCTGTTTGTAGAAAGCTAGCATGGAATTCCCTTGCATGAATATGGTTTGAATGTCAGTATGCAAAAGAAATCTGCGAAGTCTATGTTATGGATCTTACGGTCACTAGGGCTAGATATAACTGTTTAGTCTCTGGTAATTCAGTCTCTTGTTTGGTCTGGTTTGTTGCTTGGCAGTAGCAAAACAAAATTCCGCTACATTCACAAAACACAATAAACAAAGTAAAGGTAAAGATTTGCAAGTGATAGCTAGTTTGTTCCATATAAATTGGATATACCAGCATTTTGTATCTACATTCTACAAGATGTTGGCCATTGTCGTTTTTCATTTATCTAATTACCTGCATGGCTTTCTTAGAGGGTTAGAGCCTAATGGAGGACTTGATGCAAGCTCCATCAATTAACTATTATTAAAAGCTGTGTAGAATGAAAAGGCTAAGATGTTCGTGAAGTCTTCTATGTCAATGCAATGAC
>JAGPOY010002839.1:13830-27923 GCA_018983105.1 Silene uniflora
GTAATGGACATTTCAGATGTGCTGCACAAATACTTAGAGAAGACCAACTACGGGGAGCCTTTAAGATCCTTTTTACCTGTAATGGATGTGAGTTAGCTATGTTTTTGCGTTGGTCACTCCACGGCCTTTTGTCTTTGATGACATTCATCAATATTTCCTAGTTTACAACTTTGTTGATATGCTGACTAGGAATCCGTTAGTCAAACACTTGCAGAAGACGGTCGTGATACTACAAACTTCACTCCAACAAAAGAGAACAAAAGAAAAAGAGTGTACGTGTTTCTCCCTCATTTATCTCTCTTTCTCTCCATTCTTTCGTTCTCTATATGATCCTAATTTTCTTTGTTCGCTGCTTTCAGTCTGAATGCGTGTACTCAAGAGACCGATCCTACCTACGATGTTGATCTTAGTGAGAGCAATGTGATCAATTTTGCTGCTAAAGGTAAAAAGACTTCAAACAAAAGGACACTGAACAACCATACTGGTTATGTTTTAAAAGCTCATCAGTATGCTTCACGCTCTTCAATGCTGGCATCCCTTGTTGTTGCCTGGTCTCCTGTGATGCAATTGTCTGCAAATGATCCTGATAATTCATGTGATTTTTTCTGTCTTCTGGGTGTTGCGACAAAGTATGGATCTATATCAATTTGGAAATTTGATAGACCGTCCTACTACTCTATTGACCAGCACGGTGGTCCAATACATATGGTTCTTAAGGGTGTCCTACAGGCTCACAGTGCATGGGTTACTTCATTGAGCTGGGTATTACTCCCTTCTGGTACAAGTTCACAGGTTCTATTGGCTACTGGTTGTTCTAATGGCAGGTGGGTTCAGTGCGATTAATGTTTACGCTCTATGCTGTAAGTAACATGATTCACAAATTTAATGGCTTTTCAGCGTGAAGATCTGGATGGCTCATATCTGTGATTTCAAAAACTCATCTGAAGCTAACCAGACTCCTTTCTCATTGTTCAGTGAGGTGCAAACTTATTCACTTGGGTTTTATTTAACTTGTACATAGTTGTCTCTGCTCGTCATTGACTAGATTTTTCTCCCAATCCTGAATAGATCACTGTTGCTGATAAAGCCCTCGTCTCGACACTTTCTCTGTGTATTCCAGCTCAATCTCGAGAAAGGATTCTGGTAGCTATTGGTAAAGGATCTGGATCTTTTGAAGTATGGTCATTTGACAGAAAGACAAACAGCCCGAAGAAAGTTGGATCCTATGATGCACATGTTCATGCAGTAAGCATAAAATATTTAACTTCGTATTATGATCATGAGGAACTAAAGAATGGCAAGATTGGTAACGCACGTTCACATCCTTCAGGTCACAGGTTTAGCTTGGGCTTTTGATGGACATTGTTTATACAGCTGCAGTCAGGTAATAATATGGCAAATGCTTCTTGATGTAGTTTAGTTGGGGTTTCTTCCGGATGTGGTAAATACTATGTGCTGATCCTATATACTGAACCTGGAAACATCATAGACAGAAATATCTTGCAGTAGAAGTTAATAACTTGCTTATGTAGTGTAACTATAGCTGTTTAAGCAGATCTGTACTATGGAAACTAGAAGCCCTGCAATGCTTTTTCAATAGACTACAATATACTCCTCACTAGAGTAGATAGGGCCATAGGGGTAAACACTGGAAAAGCTCTGCAGGCAACTCTTTTCTTGTGCTTGTTGAATATAAGAGGAATAGGTTGACGATGTTTTATTGGAACTATAGGATAATTCTATTCATGGATGGATACATCATAAGGGCGCGTTGTTCAAAGCATCTATCCCACCAAACAATCTTGGAATTAGAAGCTCCTCTGATGTATGGTATCATCTAGCTTGTTTACTTCATTTTATGTCTTTCTGCTTTTCATATAGTATAGTGTACTAAGTTGTACGTGAACAACTTTGGCAGCTTCCGCCTGTGTCAGATTCGTCCTATGGAATTGCAGTTTCCCCAGCAAATTTAGCTCTTGCTGTGGTATGTGCCAGTTTCTAGTCATTATCGTGTAATACTGTATGATATTCCTTCAGAAATTGCTGACTCCATCCCAGTATGTGTTGTCTTGGGAGTTGGGACTTCATATTGATCTAAATTATGCTCAAACTGTATTTAAGCTGTATAGTTTTCTTTCGCGCTCATCGTTGCTCTTCGGTTCAATTCAAGTTCTCTTATATGGTCTCTGATTTTATTCTAATTTTTAGTGGTTAATTAACTGAAGAATAGTTTTGCATCCTGCATCTCTTTGCGTTACAGATATATTTTGTTAAAAAAATTTAAAATTTTATTTTGACATGAATGTTGTCTTCCTTTTGGTCACTAACTTTATTGATGCTGACAGACCAGAAAAAAAGACATATTTTATGTATTCATAGAAATTTTAGACTAGTTGTTGGCGAATAGTGTTGGTAGTACGTAGCAGTCTAGAGAATCGAGCTTAGTTACTTAGTAGGGGTAAAATGTTTTGTTCCAATTCCTTTATTTTCACTAGCTGTTTCTCGTCCAACTTCTTCTGATGCCTTTGATGATCTGATCTCATTTCTCATGCACTGCCAGTAACATATGGTTTTGGAATTTGGATATATTGTTTATGTCAAATCAAGTACAGAGTTCAAGCTGTTATTTCTTCTTTTGCATATTTGATGTTTTTGAAGAGTAACTTAACTTTGTCATACCTTCAGGCACGGCGATTTGATGCTGGACAGTTAGATCATATGTACCAAAAAAGGTACACTGCTTCTGATTGGTTTTCGCAAATTTCACAGTAACTTGGTATCTTATGAAAAGGATAACATACTTCAACCGCATGTCTGATACAAACAGTTAAATATAATATATAAGATTTATAAAGAAGTTCTTATCTGATCAGTGCATTGTTTGACTATTGAGTCATTTAGGAATGTTTGCCTGTACTTAGTTTTGCAATTTTGAAAGACACTCTTGAAGCTCTATTCCGTTAGAAAGAACTTGCAAAATAGAACTGCATTTGTAATTACTAGAAATTTAACGACTTTGGGATCATGTGTACTCAGTACTAGTGCTGGGATCTAGATAAATTGTGGAATATGGAATACTACCTCCATCCCAAATTTATTGGTCCCAGTTCAATTTTGGTGGTTAGCTGATTTCAAGTTTAACCACTAATTTCTCTTAATATAAGTACAGATACAATGTAAAAATTATCATGTTCGATTTGAGAAAAAACTTTATTCTTAGTACCAGTTTTAAAAGCTTGAAACTATTGTATATTGTGAGAAAATATTGGCCAAGTCGACATCATTTGACCATCAAAGTCATACGAGGACAATGTAAATGGGATGGAGTAATTTTTTCGGATAGCAACCGCTGTGCTATCCGAAAAAAAGACTTGTTTGGAAAAAAAAGAAGAGAAGGAAAAAAAGGAACTGCTTTTTGATGGATACTAACCGCTGTGCTGCAACTCATAGTGTTCATGTAAAACAGACTTGCTTTTGAAAATGCGTGCAATTGTATCCATTTGGCTGCTCTTTTAACCTCTTTTCTAGCGGGTTAGTTTGTGAGGCTGCTGAAATAAGAGAGAACAAGAAGACAACATATGTCTCAGAAAATATTCGTTGAAGCTATCCTCTTCTGAAAATATGCTTCTATTCACATGAGAAATAAGGATCTCACATATTCTCACTCTTTAATATGCAGAACTCAGAGGGCCGGTGTTGAATTTTTTTGGATAGGAGGACAAGAGTTTAACACGCCACTAGATATTAACTTGAGACTTGATATAGACCCATCCTCTGGGTTTACCAAAGAAGAGCTAGTAATTTGGGGTTCCAAGCTGCTGTGGTCTCTTAACTTATATGAGTCCTCTGACAAACACCTGGTTGCCTGGGATGTTTTATCTGCTATATTAGCTTTCAAGCAATGTGCTCCAAAGTTCATTCACCAGGTAATTCTAAGCTGGGTGGAGCTATTACTCGAGGGTTATTTGGACTCATCTACTCACGACATCTTGTCTGACTTACCTGGATATATGTCCCAAATTAGTTCCCGACAGCTGCACATGCTCAATATTTTGTGTCGACGTGTAATGTTATCATCTATCAAGCCGTCCAAAGTAGCAGAACAGTATGACATAGAAGAGGAAGAAAAGTGGTTGAATATTATGTTGAACAGTGAGAATGAACTCAGAGAGAGGCTTGTCGGGTTGAGTTTATCAACTGTTTTAGCTTGTCTGTCTCATCCAGCTGGCAATGTAGAGTTTGGGCTGTGGGGCCCTGTCGGAATTGCGCAGATGGTGAAGTGGGTCATGCAAAATCAGGATCATGTGGACCAAAAGTTGTATGTTTTGGCGGCAGAAGTTAGCGGGCATGTTGCAAGGTACTCATTTTTATCTTCTCTTATGTACGCACTTTAAATTGCCTATTGTTGTTCCCTACAAAAATTAATTAGTTTATTTGACCAACAATCCTCGACACATAATGTGTCTGGCTGTGGTCAATGGGTTGTTGATTGCTCCTTCGAAACACCGATTATGGCCTTATGGGCTTATGGCGTTATCATCTCCAAGTTACCCCTTTTCTATGTTTTATACTTTTATCTATTTTTTTCTGTACCAAGATTAGGGACCGTTTTTATACGTGGATTTACATTTTACAGTATCTCGGTGTGTTAACCACTTTATAAGAGATCCGTGGCATTGTAGCCAGTAGCTACCCTGCATACCAGATTTTAATTCTATGGCAACAATACTGGTTTCTGGTTAATTATGACCTACACTTACTGGGAATGCTACTCTTTGCAGGCTGCATAATGTTTGCGATTACAAGGAAGAAGAGCACTGTTTATATTGTTCTGCTCCAATACCTTTCGAATCTCCTGAAGAGGCATTTTGTGAGGGTGTACAATGTGAAGACGGTGAAGCCCCTCAGAAGCATAAACTAGCTCGGTGTGCAGCATCTATGGAGGTTTGTCCTCTTACACCATTATGGTTTTGTATGTGTTGTCGGAGACGAGTTTCAAAGGTACCACCTTACCATCTACATAATATGGTTGATCGACCCTCTGACTTTGGGTCGTTGAATAAATCCGTGGTAAAACCATTACCAAATCCCTTATGTCCCTTCTGTGGGATATCCTTGCAAAGACTACAGCCAGACTTTCTGCTGTCAAAGTCACCTGTTTAATATCTGTAATTATCATTAGTGTTGTTAGAAACCGATGTATTATTAGTAATAATGTCATCAAAAATGTTGTTGTAAGTTGTAACCGGCATGTCGTTTTCTCTTTGCTCTCCCATGCCATCCACCTACTTCACGGCAGACTTGTGCCTTTTTCTTCTGAAGGAGTCTCAGTCTCGGTAGTCTTATTCTGACTGGATTATGAGTACCGTCGCTAATGTATCTACTACAGTGCAATGCACAATGTATAGAGAAGAATTACCTAAAAAGTTTACTGGTAAGTCTCAAATTGTAATTTAAGCCCTTAACATTTATGATACAAGTGAATTGTTATTCTGATCTCTCTGTAGATTAATGTTTTTCCTTCCTATTTATTGTTCAACTTTCATCTCCCTTGAGAATTTCGAGATCTATAGGTATGAATATGACTACACAATAATTCTTTTCTTGTATAAAACCGTTTTACACTTTGCTGATGTTGTAAAACCATTCATTTCACCATCATCGCATGAAAATGCTAGCTGGTAATAATAACCTATGATCGAGGTTGGCCGATGTTGCAGCAAGTTCCGTGAGACCATGACCGTACTGTCAATGAATCACGTTTTTTTGCCAAAACCGATGTTTGAATAGCTCTTACCAATTCTTCGGAGCAGTCGACTTCGTTCCTTTAATATACATACATGGTTGTCATTTATCGACTTTTTCCTAGTACAAAAGTATTGACTCTAATAACCATTTAAGAGACGCACAGCAGCACAACACAGTCAAGGGTTTTGTGCCATTCTCATTCATGAGCCAAACATTACATACCTAAACAAGAGCTGTAAAAGGTAAAGTTTATATACCACTTAATTATTCAATCGAAAAAGTTATAGTTTAGAGATTAAGACGGATGTATGTGTTAATAGATCACAATTTCAAATTTCCCTACACCATATATACCTCATTTGACACCAAAAAACAAACATACCACCGAAACACCGTCAAATACTAATCACCATAAAAAAAAACCCTTATAAATGCGCAGTATTTATGAGCATTTATAGATATTTACTTTTTTTGTGTATTATTTTCCATTCCAAATTTATACCGTAATTTTTCATATTTCAATTCACTGTATTTTGATATGAGAAAAATTAATCTGCAAAACTAATAAAAAAAAGTTGAGTATCATAAAATCTGTATTTTAATGATTTTTTTTTTATCGTGTGTTAGTAATTTGTACCCCGTATTTTATAATTTCATACCACTTCTATTTTATTTTGTTTAACATTATAATTTAGAAATTAATGAAGAAATTATATTTTAAAAAAAGATAATAGTTTAATGGAAAAAATCGTACTTTGGCGGGAAGTTTGAAGGGAAGTTTTTTGAGAATTTTTATTCTCTTAATAGGTAGAAGATTGGAATTAGTAATAGTATATCTATTTATGATATAGAACTAATATGATAATCTGTATAATGTGATGACCAATCATACAACATCGTACTTTGGCGGGAAAAATTTGAAGTCTTCTTATTCTAAATGGGCTAAATCTATATTAAAATCGCCATATTTGCATATTTTGTTTAACAAAAATGATTGAAAGTGCTTCGTAATCAACTACAAAGTATTTAAGGAAAAATATTGTAATTGACGAGTAAATTCTTCCTTTGTCTCGATCATTTCTCTATATTTTTTTGTTTGAATTTCCCAAATCGTTTCTTTACATTTCTTTTAAAGCGTATAAAAGTTATTTTTGTGCCCACATAGACGTTAGTTTTGCACTTTTTCTTACGCATTCACCACTCCTTTCTTGACTTTCGTACCTCAAAAGTCAGTAGCAAACGTAAAGAAGCCTTATCGAGTGTGCCTCCAAAAGATGACAAATTCTTGTTTAACATGACAATATCCTTTTGTTACGATAAAACCGATCCAACTACGTAGAATATGATAAGGATAGTTCCCTTATTATAGTAGCAAAAAATCTTATCTTTATCATCATCCGATCGTATTTTTACATTAAAACGAATACTACCGTAAGTAGAATATAATAAAGATAGTACCCTTATTATGTATAGTAGCACATCTGATCGTATTTTTACCTTAAAACGAATACTATCCGTCTTAAAACAGACTTGCGGAAAAAGTTGACATAGACTCTCTCGTATCTTGTCCGTTCTCATCCGAATCATTGATTCTCTTACAAAAAAAGTATTTTTAATATTTTAATATAAAATCCATTATCACGCAGATAAATACAAAATACACAAAATAATAATAATATAAAAATACAAATAAAATATATTAAAATATTAAAGTTCTGTTTTGTTGCTTACATCTGCTACACTTTTTATATTCTTATTTAATTCCATTAACTCGCACTTTGCATTCACATATTTAATATTTTATTCATTTAATTAATTAGATTTCTTCATCCGCCATTGAAGACTAAAACTCAAGCTTTATCGATCAAGGTACATTTATCTCTCATCTATAATTTTCTGATTAATTATTCGTTTTTGTAATAGTGATTAATTGTTGTTTGATTTCAATTTGATCGCCGATTTTCAGGAGAAATCGGAGAAAAAAAGCTGAGGTTTTTGTTGTAGGAGTGAAGAATTTGAGAGTTTGTTAATGGCGATCGTGACTGTAGCTGAAAACGGCGTCGTTTCAAGTGATCATCACTCCGAAACGACTGACCGATCAAACAACAATGGCGATGGCGTTACTCGTACGCGAAACGATGTCGTTGAGGAGAAGAGTGAGGAAAACGATGCGCTGAAGGAGAATAATAATGATGTTAATGATAAAAATGATGATTTTGATGATGATCATGAGATGAAGGTGAAAAATGAAGGAGAAGGGTTTAAGAAGGAAATTAGGGATTTGGAGGAGTTGTTATCGAAACTTAATCCTATGGCGAAAGAGTTTGTACCGCCTTCGTGGTCGAATAATCGTGTTTTTAATGGGGTTGGTTATGTTAACAATTTTGCATTTCAGCCCAATGTTGCTGCCAATGTTAATGGCTTCAATGGGAGGAGGGTAATTGAATTTGATTTGATTATTTGTCGATTTGTTTTCGTTTTAGTTTTGGTGAAATTTGGACTGAGTTTTGTGTGTTTGATTGTGTTTATGTTGTGTGTTTGTGCAGAAGAACAATTTTGGTAATGGAAAGAAGAAGGTGAATAGTAGGACTAGTATGGCTCAGAGGCAAGAGGTAATTCGGAGAACAGTGTATGTTTCCGACATTGATCAGCAGGTACTCGACTTTGGTTTGATTCGTTTGTGGGAAAATAATTATTTGATGTTGAATTTGTTGAATTTGAGGTGTGTGTGAAGTAATGTGTGTTTGAAATGGTGAATTTAGGTTACTGAAGAGCAGCTTGCATCGCTATTTATAAACTGCGGGCAGGTAAATGGAAAAGAAGCTTTTTCCGTTTGTAAAAGCTTATGTTGGTATTATAGAGTGATGAGTTTGTGTATGTTTTCTGAGTTGCTTTGCTTGATTGGGGTGATGTAGGTTGTTGATTGTCGTGTTTGTGGTGATCCCAATTCTGTTCTTCACTTTGCTTTTATCGAGTTTCTTGATGAAGGTAGTTCCCTGTTTTTGGCTCAGTGGAAGTGATGTTTAGCTTATGTAGTCAATGTTAATGTTTCATCTGTGATGTGAATTAATATTGGCAGAGGGTGCTAAAAATGCTTTAACCCTGTCGGGTACAATGCTTGGGTTTTACCCCGTCAAAGTGATGCCTTCAAAGACTGCCATTGCTCCTGTTAATCCTACTTTTTTGCCGAGGGTGAGTTTGGTTTTACTCTTATTGTAGCTCAGTTTCTGTGCTAGTTTCAGCATATCCAATTACAATGTGTTCAAACCCATGTTTTGTCGATATAATGAATGATGCTACTGTCTGCAGTCAGAAGACGAGAGGGAAATGTGTGCAAGAACTGTTTATTGTACCAATATTGATAAAAAGGTATCTCAGTTTTAGCCATTCATTGCCTATATGTTAATACGTATGACCAACGAGCTTTACTTTGTTCTGCCAGTGGATTTGTTGTAATTTTCAGTGGCTTACTGGTAAGAATGCTAACATGATGCAGGTGACACAAGAAGAACTCAAATTGTTCTTTGATACATTCTGTGGAGAGGTTGGTAATCTGCAATATATCAATTGGTCTATTGTGAATTTTTCGGCTACAGCTTTAACAGAATATTACATTGTAGGTTTACCGCTTGAGGATGCTTGGGGATCATCACCATTATACTCGTATTGCATTCGTTGAGTTCGTTATGGTAATCTCTCATGCTATTGTGCTTTAGTATTTTCTAATTTGATTTTGACTTCATTCTTTTTGGCAGCTGACAAGTGTAAACTGGTAGCCGTTTTCCGTTGTCAGTTTTCACATATTCTGATGCTTGATGCAGTTCTTGTTCCTAGTTAATTTAAAATTCTTCCTGGATCTCTCTGCCATTATGTTTGTACTTTGTCTTTTTCTGTACCATTTCGTTATACACTTCACATTAAGGCAACTTACTGCTCCTTTGCGGTAATATAGGCTGTTAGCTTCATTTTTACACTTCAGCTTGACATTCAATGCTCAATTAATCTTCACAGCTTGTGTTGTGTTCTTCGTCTTCTTGGCCCATATTGGCGCTGAAGCCTTTTGTTAAAATAAAATAAAGGTTCTGTACTTCCATTACTGATATTATCAGATTAAATTCCGGTTATCTGTGTGAGACTGTGAACACATCACACGGGCCCTTGTAGAAAACTATACTCATATTTTAAATCTTCTCATTCATCCAGATTCCAAATTTCCCTAAGTCCTCCAATTTCGGATTAGGCTCCGTCGTATACAAATAGGCAAATATCAGTTTTTTTTCCTTTGAATATTCTGATTTTTCTGCATGTCATTGGGATTTGAGATTTAACATGCTGCTGGAGAAGTGAGGAAGTTTTTTAGCTGATTACATTGCGTAAAACTTTCCAGAAGCCGTAGAAATGTTGTAAACGTGATGAAGATTGGGGAGGATTTAATATCCTTCTTTTCCCACTATTTAAGGAATCTGTTTCATCTCTAAGGTGGACGGAATGCTGTCCATAGCCATTGACATGTTCATAGTTAGATTTTTTCTTAACTCGTTTTATTGATGTTGCATACATTTCCTCCAGTTCTATATAGTAAGGAAAAGCACCGTTACCTATAGGATCCTGCATGTGTATACCCAGGAGTTTCTATTTCGTTGGACACCTCTCATTTTTTCTTTTTCTTTTTTCTAAACAACAACAAAGCTCTATTCCCAAAATGATTGGCTGTCTGTGGATAATAAGCCTGTGCGTGCGTGTTAAAAGCAGAAGAAATGAAGTGTGAACTTTTAGTTGAGCAACTGATCTATGAGATAGGCTTTTGGTTTGGTCACAACAAATAACAACAAAACTTCAATTTGGGTATGGATGTTGTTTTGTGGTTTGGACTAGGCTTGACTGTATTGATGAGTTTAGGCCACAGAAAGCAGGAAACAATTCTATAGATCTCTGGATTTAGAAAGCAGACGAGATATCCAACCAAAAGCAAATCCAAGTATTGTGGATTGCTAATATGTGGATTCAATTTTTGCTTCATTCTTTCTGTGAGGGTAAATAGGAGGCTAATAGTTGAAAAATGCATGGCTGTGAAACAAAAAAATTGAGTTGTAAGGCACGCAGGCATATAGTTGTTTGCCTTGTCACCTGTGTTACACCGACTCTTGAATATATTTTGCGTAGCCGTGCTGACACTTGAGTCTGAGACATATGTATGATACTTGGATTCTTCATTAAAAGAAAATGAATGTTTTCCAAAATCCCCTGGCCGGATACTTCTATGAAGTGTAGCTATGTAAGTAATATAGTTTGTCACGTATGTTTTGTTGCTTGTTAACCAGTGTTTTGCATGGTAAATTGCAGGCCGAAAGTGCCATTGCTGCCCTTAACTGTAGCGGCGCAGTTCTAGGAACCCTGCCTATCAGGTCAGTTCTTTGAATTGCGAGTACTGATTCATTTTGTAATCTTTTGGATGCCAATGAAAAAACACACAAATTCTAAATTATGGGAGTTCACATGAGTTGGAAATTTCTAGCAATTCTACGTTTTACAAAATGGAAGAAGTTTCTTACGTACTTCCCATGGAACTCGAACTCATGTGAGATAGAGGTTTTTAGGCATCAGTGCATCACTATTTCCTTTAGTGAAGCAAAGGACCAGTTAATTTGCTCATAAAATTGTAGTGTTCTACTATCTGATTGTAATCATGCAACATTTTTCACAGGGTAAGCCCATCAAAGACCCCTGTTCGCCCTCGTGCAACTCCTCCTCTCTAACCATTCCAGAGTTGCTGTGAGTGACGACTAGTGACCACTATGTAGACTCGACTCGCTGCTGAAGGCTGATCGTAATCTACATTTACTCCTATATACACACTCACAAATATAGGTACACGTAATGGCATGAAAGTACTTGTGGCTTCTTTAGTATTGTCGTCTCGCTATCTTGGGGCCCAGTATCCTGCTTTACTTATAGTAAGTATGTTTAAGCACTTCGCTTAAGAAGGCTCTGTTGATTTAAACATAGAGTTTGGATTTTTGAGGCTTTACTCTGAGGCTTTGTTATGAGTTTATTTATCGCTAAAACTGCTGAACTCGGTCAGAGATTTCTATGTTTCTGTAAGGCACACCCGTTTGAGCATATATCTCAATTGCAGTTCACGTATTTTCATTTCCTAAATTTCTTTTTTAAAATAGAATGGAGTTTTGTTTTTATCAGTTGAAAGAAAAAAGTGCTAGCGTCAGTCTTCTTTTGGAAGAGAGAGCAATCCAGCAATGGAATGTTCAAATGTTTCGGAAACAATGCCCCGAAAAGAACATTATTTTTATTTAAAGAGCCAAAGCAAAGTTCTTTGGCACCCTCAACTTACCAGGAAACATTACTGACTGGTATGTCGTAAGGTATGTCGGGTTTAGAGGCTTTAGGGACGTAAACATAGAGAATGCCATTCCCAAGCTTGGCAATAATGTCTTCTTTCTTACAATCTGGAGGCAACGGAATACTTTCAAAGGGTTGTATCATCATCCTTCTGAATGGCGATATGTCGTTCCGTTCCTGTATGAACAGCTGATTGTCTTTCACGTACATATATATGTCCCTCACTCCCACTCCTGGCATTTTTACCCATATTTCAGTAGCATCGTCCTTCTGTTCCATTTTATATGGCGTCGATTCTGAAAATAAACACTCAGTTTGAATATGTGAATAGTCGGCGAATATGATGACGTCGTGTTACTATTAGGCATTAGCACATTAGAACTGGCATCTAGTATTTGAGTTGAGTGACGTTTTTTTTTAATTTCCGGTAAGTAGTTTGTTAAGGCTGCGAGAATCCTGGAGTTGCGAGGATTGGGTGCATGGGATGGACCGACATTGAGGTAACGGGTGTAGATAACTTTACTCATGCTGAAAACACAAAAAATGCTGTCTGGATGATTAACAATGAAAACAGGCAAAAATGTATGCTACTGAATACGAAGTACTGCTGTAATATCGTATTTTGTGTTCATATATGTACATGTTTTGACATAAAAGTGACTTGGATCGAAAAATTTCATGAATAAATAAGGGACTGTAGGGGCTTACCAAGGCGATAGTTGTCAAAGGCTTTCATTCTGTGAGGGTCAGGTTGCTTAGCCAAATGATCTATCTTTGGTTCTCCTTCATACCTCTGTGCTCTGATGAACAATGACCGCTTTGATGTGTTTGACAATGCTGGTAACCCGATGATTCCTGGGCTAAGGCCGACTGCTCCTGCGTTCAAGGAGCACGAGGAACAATCAGACATTTTCATGATCAGTGGCGAAGCTGTGAACGATATTGCCATTTTAATTTCGCAATGATAAAATTGTTTGGCTATCTAAGGGTTTATAGAGGTATATTTGTGTTCCCTGTTGTTGTTTGTTCTATGCTTGCTTTTTGAAGCATCATTACTTTGCTTTGTTTCATGGTAAAGCGTATATCTTGTCTTCTGGCTTTTCTACAAATTATTAATTACTAATCCCCAAAGCATCATTGTCGAGGCTTGAATGTCTAACCGATACGACTTTGTTGATGGTTTTGAAATTTACAGATTTAGTGATACGTAAGGTATAAAATTATTGATCCGAGTTTTAAACATCTACTTAACACTGGTTTGAGATGATCCTCTCTCGTAGTATTAAACTTTGACTACCCTGAAATCCTAAGTTCGAATGTAGGAGCTCTTAAATCTCATGTGTGAAGTTTGAGCACGAGGCTTGTGGAGGAACAGCCAACACCTCTATTTAGTATTGAAATATATTTTCAATTAACTAAAACTACCGCGAAAGTGGTGATTATGCCCCTTAACTTTGGTCAATTGTGAAATTAAGCCCTATAACTTACAAATGTAGTGATTATGCCCTATAACTTTGACGAAAGGTGAGATTCAACCTAATTTTTTTATTTAACTTGAATTATATGACTAAATGTCTAAATAAATTTATAGGGATTATTCCCATGGTACCCCTGAAGTTTGCATTTTTTCCCCAAATGCCCCTACATTTCTCAAAAATTACTTTAAATACTCATATCTCTTAGTCACGATTTCATATAGCCGTGAATTTTTTCTAAACATGTAGATCTCGGAAAGACAATCATTTTGAAAAAAAAAAAAGTTTATTTTCTCTATGTGTATTGTAAATGAAAGCCGGTCAAAGTTTCTCGAACGAATAAACTTTGACAAGTCGTAACTCCGTTCTAAGATAACATAAAAACACGAATTTTTTTTCAAATCGAACATCTCGTAAAGAGGATCAACTTAGGAAAAAAAATCGCGACTTTTTGTTCTCGTAACTAAGAGATATGACCGGTCAAACGATTTTTCGACAAAAGTAGGGGTATTT
>JAGPOY010002840.1:0-14532 GCA_018983105.1 Silene uniflora
ACACTATAATGCAACACAAATCCATTCTTATGCATCCACATTGTAATTTTGTCAACTAAGTTTGTTTTTCATTAACTGCGTAGTTGAAGAAATACACAAAGGCATGGAATTGGAGCTGTATTTGAGGGTCCACGTGTCAACATATTAGAGTTAGACATATGCTTAACATACTAAGAAATTGTTACCTCTTTTGCTGTTTACACATCTTAATATTGTTGGTCCTGGAAAGCTAAGGTTCAAGTTTGAGTTTCCAGGATTTGTGCCTGATGTGGTCGGCCAATTCGACGATAACTCCACTTCACGTCACTATTGTCTACGTAATTTTGCCAGTAAAAATAATTTTTGTTATGTTGAATCATCGAAGTACTTTAGTAAGGCAAGATTTGGTCAACAATAATTATTATGAAGGTGATAAGAAAGAGTAAATCAACAATAAAGTATAGCGTACTTGAAGTTGGATTCGTCATCGACGAAGCAAGTGGTTGATCATGCATGCATTAAGAGGTGTACCTTGCACCTGTTTTTATGATTCAAATAAATTTACGACTTTTTTTAAAATTCATAAACCGCACAACATAAATAAAGTGGAGAAAATTACCACTGATATTGTTTTCGCATCTCAGAACCACATGGTGAGGGGCCCTAGTAGTCAAAACAGGATTGTGAACACTTGGTGATCTACATGGACGTCCTCTTCTATGGTAACTACAATCCATGTCAGTGGTGCCTGTCCATGCCTTTAATAGTGGACCCTGCGATCTAGAATATGGAAAATAAGAGAAAATGTTAACAATTGGTAACTTGAACAACAATATAAAGGGCTGAAAGAGGATCACTTATGTTGTCTTCACTTCTCAATACCTTCGGCTGTGAGATGTTGGTGACCAAATTTGAGTCATCAAAGTTGTTAATTTACATGGGCGCCCTCTTTTAAGATAACTACACTCCATATCACCACTGTAAAACTGAGTTCAATTGACATGTCAAATATACCTTATTTGAACAAATAATGGCAAATAAATGGCCCAATAATTAAATGTTATATGTGTTTAAGAGGTGTTGTCCGAACGCTCGTTAACAGAGTAAGGGGCAAGTAATCTCTAAGGCTACTCCTTGGTTCTGCATATATGGTAAACAAATGATTGTGAGGGAGTATCATTCTTTCTGTTATGTTTATACACACTTAAATATGAGGAATTAGTGAATGAGGTAGGCCAATTAGGTTGTCTTTGAAAGACGAATTCTAACATGGTTTTACATATAAAAATGGAAACATAAAATCTTTAAAAATCCAGAAATGGCCATACATACCAGCAAACTTAACACAGTGGAAGAACACAAAATATTGATTAATCCAAAAATAGTAAATAATCAATCACTAAAATAGGAGTATAGTAGAATAGTAGATTAAATTTGTAGGAGTTTTATACGGGCACTCAAAAAGAGGATTGCTTTAAACCCAGATTTTATCAGGTTATATAGATTAATCAATTTAAGGGGGAGACAAACAGCTGACATTTAAGTGTCATTAATGTCTAAGATAGCAACCACAAGAAGATAAAACTGGGAAGGGGCAATAAATTAAAGGCATTAACACACCTTCGATATAGACGATACATATTCATAAACTGCAACCGGCGTCACATCCGATTAACACCTGTCAATCCAACGCTGGCGTCATGAGCCGAATAGGTTGCTGCGCCTGCGAGGCTACGACGTTGAAGGAGTTCAAGAACAAACCATTTTGAGAGAATGAACAAACATCGGATACATTAGCGCATCCTGGGTGAACAACATCAATAACCGAAAAACACACATATAAATCATCAAAATCAAAATTGAACAAAACAAAAATTATTACAATCAATCAATCAATTAAGCAAAAAATGAGAAAGAAGAAGAAAACAGACGAATTGTTTGCGATCAAGGAGACGACTGGTCATGAACTTGCGAGAACGGATAATAACAGCTTTGTCCGCCACTGTTTCTCTCTCTTCAAGCTTATTGTACGTCGTCAGAGATTTCTGGGGGTAGTCTTCATAAGAGGGTGGGCAACAGAGACGAAGGTTCAGAAAACGCCTCAGACGGTGGTGGAAAGGGAGCTAGTGTGAAAAGACGGTGGCAAATAGGCGGGAAGATGGAATGAGGGGTGAAGGTGGTAAACAACAGGACGGGCATGATTTGGATAGAAACAAAAAAGAAGTGAAGCGGTTGGAGAGAATGAATGAGGTGGCTATGAAACGGTAATAAGGAATGAATGGGGTGGCAAAGAATGAGTGAGGTGGATTTGACATGGCTTTTATTCGCCAACATGGAAATGACATGGAATTAAAATGTAGAAGTTAAGTAGATGCTCGAATTTAGCCTTTTAATATATATTATAGATTATAGATCTAAGCATCCATAGCCACACTTAAACTTAGTGTGTCCAAATTTCTAGCCAATAAAAAGATTCACATAAGTTAATTAGACAAAAGTAGTTCAGAAGCAGCAAAACAAGCAAAACAGCAGAGGATCCTCATACGATCTTCTGAGAAGAGTTAATTTACATTTACAATTTGATCAATTATTTATACCATATCCTCAGTTCCGTCTTTATCGCACAAGACCAAGCTCTCCGAATACTTTACCAGTTCTACATAACGCCTCATAGATTTTCCAAGTAACTGCACTTGGCAAGTAGTAATATTATAGGCCTTCTTCTGAAAAATAAGACGACCACCATCGCTCTCACAATATAATACCCTATCCGTTTTTGATTCCATAAAATTGAACAAGTTAAAACCATCACTACTCGAAGGGCCTGAAAACCATATAGTCCACTGTATCTTTCCGCTCTGCTGTTTCAACACCCATATTTTCAAACTAACGGGAGAAATGCAGAAAGTCGCTAGTGACTCCCCAAGAAGAAACAAAGACCTTGAAATAGTATCTACTTCATCCAACACATCTGGCAGTTCCAAAAAGGTGAATCTTTCCGTATCAAAATCCAGGGAAACAAGATGAGTTGGTTTATCATCTTGATTACTAGTATCCCCGTATGGATCCTTTCCAAGCCAGTGAGCTGCCCCGTCGCAAAAATAATAGGGCGCGAACAAATGCTCAGGGGACAAACCGTCAATGTTTAGGCCATTATCCCTATCAACCCATTGATGATCACTGAGTGTGTAAACCGTAACATACATCTTCTCTACACCCATGTCGCTTTTAAATAAGATTGCGATGACTTTATAATCCCCACTATTAGGCGCGAATCCAAGTACAAAGGTATAAAAATCGTAGCGTAAACGGGAAAGAAGGGGGCAAGGGGGAAGTGTTAATAATTTTTTAACACTCGGGTTACATAATCTCAAGTTACTAATGCTGAAATTTTGATGCCGGCACACTAAAAGCAAAGAATCACATATTCCATGAAGATAGTATCTTTCTTTGCTTTTGGAAACGTAACCAATTTTTTGAAGCGTGTCAGGCTTACGAAGCGTCAACAAGCATCCATTAGCTCCACGTCGTCCCAAACACTCGAGAGCTAATAATTTAATCGAATTTGAGGAGTTGTTGCAAACTTGACGATGCATTGAAACAAAATCAGGGTTATCGATGATAGAGCACCAAGATTTGCATACGCATCTCAATCTCAAAAGATTTTTGGTGGGCAAATTTACGAGAATTTGGGTCAATAATTCTGGGGGTATGTAATTATTTGAAGATGTTTTACGCATCTTCTTCATCTTTTACAATTGATAGATGTGGTGCAAAGAGGGATTTCTCGGATGAAATCCTAGCTAGTTTTTGTGTTTAGTAATTGGCTGAAGTTAAATGTTTGTGCTATAGGAAGATAAGAGATAAATTTTGTGTACTTCTATATTCTTATTAAATCATGAAGACGGGTATTTATAGAAGAGATGTCCTAGCTAGATTACAACTAGATATTGAATAGGAAACTAAGCTTATATATTTAATTAAGGAAAGTTTGTGTATATTCCTATTCTTATTAGGAAAATGAGTTATCAGGGAATGACTTTCCTAAAATCATCCGTAAATGATGGTAGTATTCTCAGCTCTGAATCCTTTCCACAATACTAAGCTCTCCGTATCCATTCTCATATCCAAAAAATAACTGCTCATAGAATTTTAATTCACTTACTCGGCCAGTAGAAATACGATTTATCCCCTACGAAGGGAAAATCTTCCATCCTCACTCTCATGAAAGAGTAAAACTATTGAACGCCTTGAAAACCATTTACTCCGCACCCGCCTTTCCTTTTCATTGGTCCAGCACACAAATTCTCAATCTTACATAAGAAATACTGAAAAGTACTAATGAGACTACTCGAAGAAACAGAAACCTCACAATTATTTATCTGTCCGGAGCAGCTGGGATTTCCATAAAAGATAAATTTTTCCGAATCAATGTTATGGGAAACAAGATTAACTAATGTGCAGCCAACATTAAACAAAATATAAATTATACAACTCTGCATACAGAGAAATTTACTCACATCAAGACGGAGATAATTGCGAAGCTTTGCAAAGTAGTCACTTGGCAAATTAAAGCTATCCTGCAAATCAAACCCATGATTTCTAACTCGACAAATTCTTTATTGTTTTAAGATGAAGTAAATAGATTACGGCCAATTCTTAAAGAAGGTTTTGACATTCAGGACGTTGATGAATCTGATTCAGTAAGAGCAAATACGAAGGCCAAAGGCAGGTGCTATAAGAAACTGAAACCATCGAAACAAACAAAAACAGTAAAACAGAGAAGTTATGTACGATAGGCCGCAGGTTGGAAATCTCATCGGCGTATATATAGTATTTCTTCGTGTGTGCCTCCTCTCGCACCACGAACAGAAAAAAGAAAATCAATCAATCGACACCAAAATGGACATTAAAACAAAAGTAGAACAATAAAATGCAATCAATAATGGTACATCTGGCAAATAACAAGCAAAACACTGCTACACTAATGTTTAACGAACATCCAAATACCAAAAGTTTATAATAATAGACAGTAGAAGGGATGGGGGAGTGCTGGAAACTGCATTCGAAATTAATCACCATACTTTGAACTTAAGAGTCGTAATTTTGAAGACGACAAAGTATAACGCATCAGTCAAGCATAATCAGGTCGGAACCAGCGAGGGTATTCTCACCATCACTCTGATTGGTTCCATATCCATTGCACAATGCCAAGCTCTCAAAATACGGTACCATGTCTACATCATGGTTCATAGATTGTCCAAACTCCCGTACTTGGCAAGTACGAATATTATAAGACTTCTTGCAGTAAATGAGATAACCACCATCACCCTCGCAATACAATACCCTTTGTGTTGTTGATACCACACAGTCGAACAAATCAAAACCCTCGCTACTCGAAGGACCTGAAAACCATAGAGTCCACTCTCTGCTTCCACTCTCCTGTTTCAACACCCATATTATCAAACTAAGCTCAGAAATGCAGAAAAATGCTAGCGAATCCCCACGAATAAATAGAGATCCTGAAGTAGTGTCTATATCATCCAACACAGGCGGCAGTTTCAAAAAGGTAAATCTTTCTGAATCAAAATCAAGGGAAACAAGATGTGTCGGATGATCAAATTGAACATTAGCAATCCAATGAGCTGCTCCCTCATAGAAATAATAGGGTCCAAACTGTTGGGAAATCTGCACCAATTACCCACGCACAACGGAAGCACAACCGACAATAAAAAAACAAAGAGTAGATACTGTAAACCACAATGACACGAGACAGAAATATAGGGTAAATACCCAGGGCAAAACCCTCCAAATCCGGAGGTAAAATCCACAGTTAATCGAGCAATCAACTATAATAAAAGTGTCAGTACAATCCGCCGTTTCAAGTAACACAAACTCAAAACCCACACTGATTTAGGGATACCAAATCTAAACCCTAGAACGATGGACAAATACCATCAATGAACTAGTAAGACCGTCTAGATTAAACCAACCTAAATCATGTGTAAACCCGTATACAATACCGTATACAAAGAACTATACTAACCTCAATTAACTGAACCGAGATGAGAACCTCGACCACAGAAAAAACACCTTGCTCCTGCCTCCCAACTACACACAAACCCAAGACAATAACCGTCTTGAACACCCGCTGTAAAGACCTTTGTTCAGCTGTGTATATGAGGCGATTTCAACTGAGCGTACACCAAAAGCTCCTGCAAGTATTGTATTTTTCTTTTTACTATGTTGTGTGCTTTGTACGCTTGATTCTTTCTGCCAAAAAAGATTCCCCTTTTTGTATCAAACAACCAGCCAATATTTTGGCTTCTAAGATAGACCGTGGGACCAAGCCCACAAAGAACAAGCAGAATAATTTCATTCCATAAGACAAACATGTAAAATGGACTTTTACTTAAACTTGGGCTGGACTTATATTGGGTCATGACCCAACAAATCTCCCCCTCCAGCCCAAGGGGAACACCGAGGAATCGACCATTGACCTACCGTACTTACGAGCTGCACACCCGAGTTAGTAACCTCACCCTAACTCATAACCACGGCCAATGCACCGTGTACAGCCGTACTAAGTTAGTAGCATTACTTGACAGTAGAGAGAAGCCTCTCCCCCTCATTCTTATCACCCTTGCCCCCGTCTACAACCTGGAAACTAACACGTCGACTCCTTTTGTTTTTCCAGCCAACATGTGAGCTCTTCAATGCAGTAGCATCCAGACGATACAACCCACGATGCAACTCCCCCTTCATAAGGACCATTGAACCCTTAGTCACCTTCACCACTCCCCCATGAGCTTTAAACCCATAACCTTGAGAGTCTAATTGACTAAGTGAAATTAGATTTCGTCTCAACTTTGGAGCATAAGCGACCCGATCCAAAGTATGCACCACCCCATTAGAAGTCTTGAATTTTACCACCCCAATACCCATGACATCCACCGTTGAATTATCCGCCAAACTCAACTTATTAGTCACACCTATTTGGAGCTCTTCAAAACATTCTTTCCGGAAGCAAACATGATTGACACTACCAGAATCTAAAATCCATTCCTCCTTAGAAGAAACATCGTTCCCATTTGAGACCGCAAGTAATTCATCACCGTCAGTTAGGAAGCAGCTACTACTTCCTTCCCTTCCTTCACCGACAACCAAGTTGGTGTCACCCTTGCCTTTACCGCTTTTATTAGGACAATACCTCCTAATATGCCCAAGTTCACCACACTTGTAACATTTCACATCCTTACTTGTAGAAGCACTCCTGAACTGAGACCGGCCATGCTTTGACCCATCACCCCTGTTTAATGATCGACCTCTTCCACCATGAGCAACAGCAGCTGTATCTCCGCTACCACTATGCACCCCAGCCTTGTCCTTCTTCCTCGCATCAAAAGACAATAGAGCTGCTTGCGCTTGATCCATAGTAATGGTATCCTTCCCGCACAAGATTGTATCCACATAATTTTCATATGTATCCGGGAGAGAGTTAAGGAGTAACAATGCTTTGTCTTCCTCCTCCAACTTTATCTCGATTTTATTCAACTCATCTAAGAGTCCATTAAACATGTTCATATGCCCAATCAGATTCCCATCCTCATCCATCCTCAACCGATACAACCGCCGCTTCAAAAGCAACTTATTGGTCAAGCTTTTAGCCATATAAAACTTTTCCAATTTTTCCCATATCGCCGATGGAGAGTCCTCATCAAGAACGCAATTAATGACCGAATCTGAAATACATAACCTGATGGTACTAGCACACTTAGTACACACCTCTTCCCAATCATCAGCACTCATCGCCTCCGGTTTACCACTGACCCCTTTCAAGGCTTTAGCCAAGCCAAGATGAACCAAGAGATCTTTCATCTTCCTTTGCCAGAGGGTGAAACTACTTTTCCCATCAAATTTCGGTACACCAAACTGAGACCCCATATAAGACGTCATTGCCGATTAAAAAAAACCAACAAGACCAGCCAGCCTTGGCTCTGATGCCACTTGTTGGGAAATCTGCACCAATTACCCACGCGCAACGGAAGCACAACCGACAATAAAAAAAACAAAGAGTAGATACTGTAAACCACAATGAGACGAGACAGAAATATAGGGTAAATACCCAGGGCAAAACCCTCCAAATCCGGAGGTAAAACCCACAGTTAATTAATCGAGCAATCAACTATAATAAAAGTGTCAGTACAATCCGCCGTTTCAAGTAACACATACTCGAAACCCACACTGATTTAGGGATACCAAATCTAAACCCTAGAACGATTGACAAATACCATCAATGAACTAGTAAGACCGTCTAGATTAAACCAACCTAAATCATGTGTAAACCCGAACACAATACCGTATACAAAGAACTATACTAACCTCAATTAACTAAACCGAGATGAGAACCTCGACCACAGAAAAAACACCTTGCTCCTGCCTCCCAACTACACACAAACCCAAGACAATAACCGTCTTGAACACCCGCTGTAAAGCCCTTTGTTCAGATGTGTATATGAGGCGATTTCAACTGAGCGTACACCAAAAGCTCGTGCAAGTATCTGTATTTTTCTTTTTCCTGTGTTGTGTGCTTTGTACGCTTGATTCTTTCTGCCAAAAAGGATTCTCCTTTTTGTATCAAACAACCAGCCAATATTTTGGCTTCTAAGATAGACCGTGGGACCAAGCCCACAAAGAACAAGCAGCATATATAATTTCATTCCATAAGACAAACATGTAAAATGGACTTTTACTTAAACTTGGGCTGGACTTATATTGGGTCATGACCCAACAAATTAGTATGATACCACATGTTGGGACTGCCGCCTCCACTACTCCGTCACATTAGTATGATATTGTCCGCTTTGGGCCAAGCCCGCACGGTTTTGTTCTTGGGCTCCTCCCAAAAGGCCTCATACTAATGGGTGGTGGGTCTCTCTTATAAACTAGGTAGAACTCCTTTTCTTCTCCAATGTGGGACTTGGGTTGCTACCCCAATAATCCTCCCCTCAAACCAAGGACCACATCTTGTCCTCCCCTCCAACGATAATATCTGCCATCTTGCACCGCCGTTATCATCCAACGGGACCCGTCGCCTGATCATCACATTATCAGGAAGACTTTCGACACAAGGCACCCACAGATCTCCAATCGTGAGGTCACACCGAGGGCGCTCATCCACATTGACAAAGGCAGTCCGCTACCTTGGGCTCCACCACATACTGGACCCAGCCGAACCATCGGCTCTGATACCACATGTTAGGACTGCCGCCTCCACCACTCCGTCACATTAGTATGATATTGTCCGCTTTGGGCCAAGCCCGCACGGTTTTGTTCTTGGGCTCCTCCCAAAAGGCCTCATACTAATGGGTGGTGGGTCTCTCTTATAAACTAGGTAGAACTCCTTTTCTTCTCCAATGTGGGACTTGGGTTGCTACCCCAATACAAACAAATGCTTGAAGCACGGATAATCGGTAATAAAGCCATTACCCTTCATAGCCCATTGTGGATTACTTAGTGAGTAAACTACAAGATGCATCTCTGGAGTCACAATATTCTGATGATGTTTAAGTGCAATTGCAATGATTTTATAAACCTCAGTACGAGTAGCGAAACCAAGAACAAAAGTAGCGGTGCAGCCGTCACAGGGATTAATGGGACATGACGGAATTAGCAATGATTTTCCAACACTAGGATTACATAATCTCATTCCTTTGTACAAGAAGTTTTGAGAGCGGCTTATTAAAATCAAAGAATGACATGTACCAATAAGATCGTACTTTTCAGAAGTCTTAAATATTTGATCGATTTTTTCAAGAGTACCCGCCTCACGAACTGTCAACAAACATTCTCCATATCGTTTGGACCCCAATCTCTCGAGGAATAATAACTTACTGCAATTCGATTGGTTACGGTAGCAATGTATAAGATGCAAGTAGAAGAAATTAGGGTGATCGATAATGGAGCACCAAGATTTGCATACGCACCTGATTTTAAATACGGTTTAATTTGGCCGGCAATTTTGCGAGAATTAGGGACAACACTTCAGGAGGTATGTATTCATTTAAAGATATTTTAGCCATCTTTGAGATGCAATTCATTTTTGTCTCCAATTGATTGACGATGGACACAGTGAAAAGGTAAATTAAATGTTAAAATGTGATGAAAGGAGGCGTAGGGTTTATTTTGCCATCTCTATGGTTTTGAAATTATTATATATAGAGTAAATGTGGGAGATATTTTTTTTAGGGTTTCCCAACCGTCTTTTCAAATTACGCAGGAATCCAGTTGATAGAAGATTTTCCTTTACGGTATATATCGTAATATACCGTAATCGAAATAATATCAGTAGAATAAGGTATATTATGCCGCTACTATTAGAAGATACGATATTATCTTTAGAATCTTTGGAGTAGTATAAATGCAATGTCATCCCCCTTAAAACTAAAAGATTACCATTTCTTCCTGTTTTGCCGCCTAACCATTCACCTTCTCAAAATGGGCCTATCTTTTAATTCTTCCTGCCGTCTAATAAATTGGCCCAACTATCATTGACACACCACCTAAAATATATCGCAACACCTAAAATATGGCCCAATAATTCTGTTAATTGTATACAATATAACTAATACCAAAATACTGCCAAAAAAATCAACTTCTTAAAATCCTACCAAAAATTAATACAATTAATTATAAAATCTTGCCAAAAACTGAATACAACTTTATGGTAATAACTCCTAAAATCGTCAAATATTTGCCATACTCAACAAATCCTTCTAAAATTATTGCTGCCATATTCGGTAGATACTCGGCATCTTCCCTATTTTCGTTATGGTTAAAAAAATCCTCTCAATTGAACTTTTGGTTATTATTGACAAAAATCCTGCAAAAAAAAAAAAAAAAAAAAAAATGAACCGAATAATGCGGTATCAAATCAATAACTCCTAAAGAAAGCATTAAATCAAATGAAATCAACTGCCAAAAACTCAATACAATTTTACGGTAAAAAAATCCTTCTAAATTTATTGTTTCCATATTCGGCATATCATCTATATCCTATGAGAAATCTTTAGCATCTTCCGAATATGGCAGCAATAAAGGAATTTATATACTTACCGGAGACACAATCAAACCCCATAATTAACAGCTTCACCCCATGCTCCTCTTTTGATCCATCAATTAATTGATGCATACAGTATAAATTTATTGATTTTTCCTATATTTCTGGTAATACATCAATCATGTTTGGCAAATATCTTTTCAATTGATTTGGGGAATCATCATTACAAGATGATTTAAAGAGAAGGATCGAGTGAAATGACTCGGATTATGGGCGATTAAAGAGGATCTAGAGGTTGAAGATGATCAAGACTTGATTTTTGGGGAAAAGGCTAGGTTTTCGTTTTGTGTTTCAACTGCTTCTATTCATTTTTGTTGGGAGTTAAGATATCTGGCATTTGTTGATATTGCAAAGTTGGGGTTTAGTCTTGCTCGGTTTTGTCCTGTAACTTTGGGCCGTTTCTAATTAACAGCCCACTGACAGACACATATTGTTTGGGCTTTTAATCACGAAATCTCAAGTTTTGTGGCCCATGTTTATTCACCGCCAAGTTAATCGGTTATTGTTACGGTCCCATCTCTTATTTAAACATCTTTATCTTTATTTTATTAATTCCTCTTAACGTTCTATCAATAATTTTACAATTAATTTTGCTATAATATCACACTGGATAACCAAAAGTCTAACTCTACATATGAAAGAAAATGCAAAACTTTATCCGACGAAACAACTAAGATTTTTCCCACTTTTATTTAACTTCCCTATCTCTAATATAACAACCTTCTGTTATATCACACGATTTAAAGACAAAAAACTGTTAAGACCCATTGTCTACACACTCAACTAATAATAATAACCACTAAAACAACCCGTGCTATAGCACGGGAGCTAAACTAGTTGTAATTGTAATTGTTTGAGACACAACGAATGATTATCATAATACAACGATTACCTTTATACAAATCTTCTTTCTTCGATTTCTACTACCAATCTTTTCAAATTTTACCGGATAATAATAGGGAAGACATAACGTCACTCTCAAAACACTAATGTTAGCTATGTATGTGAGACAGTAAATAACAACATGCCCTTAAAATTAACTTGTATTGTTCTGACCTTATTTATTACGGAGTATGTTATTTTGTTAATGCATGCGACGCTTAATTTTTATTTCATCACTCTATCACATAAGTTCACATAATTAATGGCTAAGACGATTAACATCAAGCTATCCGAATCTGCTCAATAATCTACCAATTATCCGAACTTGGCCACTAACAATATTATAGGAATACTTTCGAATGATAAAACACCTACAAGCATGACTCTCGTCGTAGAATACTCGTGTATTAGTCAGTGTGACTCCCCTCATAGAACTTAAGAGAAACCAAGCAGCTACATGCCTACATTATATAGTAATAGTAATTTTTAGGGGTGTTCATTCACGGTTCGGTTCACCGAACCGCATGTTTCATTCGGTTTGGACACGGTTCGGTTTGTCAAAACACCGAACCTAAACCGCACCGTTACTAACGGTTATAAACGGTTCGGTTAACCACTTTAAACGGTTATTTGCGGTTCGGTTACCGGTTAACCTATAATCGTTCTACATATATATATTTATTCAGTTTTCGTTAATTTTATCTAGTAGCTTAATTAAATTTTCATTATATATTATACTCAACAATAAAGTTAGTTAGGTAAACTTTAGTATTAATCAATTTAACTAACTTTGAATTTGGAAACACTAAGAAAATTAAACGAAAGAACAATTTTTTATATAATATTTTAATTTTTCGCTTACTTTTTTGTGAACCGTTCGGTTCGCGGTTAACCGGTTTTCTAAAATCGCGAACCTTAACCGAACCGTTCGCATAATAAAGTTAACGGTTCGGTTCGCCGAACCGCTTTGTGAAAACGGTTCGGTTAACCGAACCTTAAAAATGCACGGTTTTTCGGTTTTTCGGTTCGGTTATCGCGGTTCGGTTTATTATGAACACCCCTAGTAATTTTTGGTAATCAAATAATATGGAAGGACATTCAAGGCAAAAAAATTTCGTGTCCTCCGAGAGGACCGTACTTAGTATAAGGGGTACAGTCCAGTAATCCGGAGAATACAAGAATTTTTCTTCAAGACAAAAGACAAATGACAATGATTGAAATGTTGGAAACTACGATGAACAGAACGGAATGCTGGAAACTACAATCATACTAGTTCTCGATTGAAATGTTAGTCTAAGCATCCATCATTTCATCCCCATACTATAATTTTTGGTAATCAAATAACATGAGTAGAGGAGTAGCATTTGTTATTCATAGGGAAGACGTCAAATCCTGAGCCCCGTATCCTTTGCACAACACCAAGCTCTCCAAATATGTGTCCCAAACAAAGTTACTCTTCATTTGTCTACCAAGCCTCCGAACTTGGCCACTATCGATATTATATGAGTACTTTTGAATGAGTAAACACCTACCAGCAACACTAGTCTTGCTATAGAACACCGATGTTTCTGTGAGGTTGTCGAAGAAATCATCATCATCATCATCATACAAACTTAACGGTCGAGAAAACAACTGACTCCATGCCCCCGTTTTGTTCTCCTGTTCCATCACCCATATGCGCGCAGTTCCATCAACAGCACTGAAAATCGCAAGTGACTCTCCAAGACGAAACAGAAACCTCGATGCCCTTCTTTCCTCTAAAGCAAATGGGAGTTCCAAGTAGGTGAATTTTTCCAAATCAAAGTCAAGAGAAACGAGATGACTTGATTCATAGCTATCAGGGTTATTCGGGTCTTTTTCAATCCAGTATGTCGCCCCTTGAAAGATTAATGCTTTTGATGCCCTTGTTTGATATGAATAAAATCGAAACATACGAGTGAAGTACCAACAACTGATATTCAGGTCATGATTGTTTCTAAGTTTCCATTGTTGATCGCTAAGCGTATAAACTGCAACACACATATTTTTAACTGGCTCCGTCGTGCTTAAATCATCTACTTCGTTGTATGATATGGCAATGATTTTGTAATCCTTACTATCATTGGCGTATCCAAATAGATACACAACACGGTGGGACCAATTGTTAGAAAGCGGGTAAGGGGGAATCGCCAATGATTTTCTAATACTAGGGTTCCATAGTCTTAATTCTTCCGAGTAACACATTAAAAGCAGCCCATTACACTTTCCGAAAAAACAATAATTTTCAGAACTTCTGAAAATTTGCGCAGATTTTTTAAGTGTTACTGTGACAAATTGTTAGTAAGCATCCTTCATAACCAAGGTCTCTCAATCTCACGAAAGATAATAACTTTTTACTGTCAATATTATTTTTGCAGAGTTTAAGATGCATGGAAATGAAATCGGGTTGGTCAATGATGGAGCACCAAGATTTACAAACGCACCTGAATCTAACCAGTGTTTTCACCGGCAATGTCGCAAACATAAGAGGTAATAATTCAGGTGGAATGTACTTTGATTTCAGCATTGATTTC
>JAGPOY010002841.1:0-14090 GCA_018983105.1 Silene uniflora
CCACCTTAGACTTGCCACTGCCTTCCCTACTCTACCATATAGTCGTGATCGCCATACATCGCCTACTTCAGCCCCTCGACCACCATTCCCACATCCCTACACAGGCGACCCCCACCGGCCCACCCTACTCCCTCCCCTTCCGGCGACCAATTGCCCCCACCCCAAGTCGCCAACCACGGAACCCTAATTATAAAACTTTGCTTAATTGAATTTTAATTAGTTAATTTTGGTATCAAAATTTAATGTATTGGTTATAAAATGAGACTAATTACCTGTTTAATGTATGAATAAAGTGTATAATTGATGAATTTGGTTAGATTTTGATTAATTTGTTGCAGGGAGAGAAGGAACATAAGAGAGAAAATTTTTGCTCCTTTTCTGAAAGAAGGGTATGGAATGGAATAACTATGAAAAAAGTCCGTGAAAGAGTAAAACGCGTACATGAAAGAGCAATGACGTAAAACGGCATATTTGGGGTCAATATGCTGTTTTACAATATGCTGCTTACCCTAGCATATTGGTTAACATATTGTAAAATAGGAAATTTTTCTCCATTTTACAAAAAACTAACAATCTACTAATCGTAATCTGCCAATTACCAAACACTCAAATTAATTCTGCTAATTATAATATGCTAGTCAAACCTTCTGATAAAATCTGCCATTTATAATCTGCTTTTGCAATCTGCTTATGCTGAAACTAATCCGCTGTTTACCAAACAGAGCCTTAGACACAATATTCTTTATTTCTTAATAATAATCACCATTTTTTTGTGTAGACCGGATGGTCTAATCATGATTCGAGTCTAGTAGGATCAATAGGACAGTAAAGTTGTCCATCATGACTTTTTACACGAATGTATACTCAGGACTCAAATATAAGACTCAGACTAAGTTGGAACAACCTCTTACTTGTTGATTTAAGTGTTTATAGTTGATAATAATCCCCATTATTACAAAAATTTGCACAAACATTAAGTTTAAAAGTTGAATAGTGATAATTATTGCTCTCAAATTATTGCTCTCAAGTTAGTGTTGGAAAGGCTTATTTTGACAGAATTCAGTTCAAAAAGTTGAGAAATATGTTTTATAACAACAATAATATATTGAATTTGCAAATTGTATGGACCCATCATTATTAAAGCATGGTGCTATCTTTATAATTGTATGCTTCACTAGTAGACAAGAGCTCCTTTGAAGGGACCATTTGCATTTTATTAAATGTCATCTACTCTTTTGAATGATGAAATCATGAAACAAATGCAATAAACTTACAATAATATGAGATATAATCATAGCAAAATTGCATAGAATTCACCAACTCTTTTGCATAATGAGGACATATATCCAAAACATTAGGTGCAACACCCTCATATATTAGCTCAACTTTTTTGACTATGGGAGATGAAGTATGGATCAATGGAGCAAAGACAATCTATTTATCTCTTTGACGCTGGACACTCCGATTTACATAACAGAAAAAACAACATATTAGCTCACATAAAAAAAATAGATATTGTATAAAGGGCTATATGTAGATGTTTAAATGTATAATTTATGAAGTGTGGATGTTTAAATGTACAACTTTGGTTTATTTCATGAATGTAAATCTCTTTTTTGATTAATAAGGCTGGATAAACCCAGAGACCTACAGCGAGTAGAGTCCCAGACGAGTTCCAAAGACAGATAAAACAACCATACAATAAAGAACATAACTACCAAAACCGATAAATAAAACACAAATAAGGCATGGTGACCCTATTAAAAACAATTAGCTACCAACACGTAGAGTCGTGTAAATCTTTTGAATTCAGTTAGTTTGAATAAGAACAAAAAAAAATAGCTCGATATTATTATTTTTCTGTTTAGTTCGATAATACTATTTTTCTTTTTACTTCTTTTCCTCAAGGGTTATAGTTCAACAAAAAAAGTTCAAATAAATCTAAAACATTTGTACACCAAATAACTTTTTTATTCTTTTGTGTGTGTATATCATCCGATTTAGTTCAGATTTAACTTGGGTATAATAACTAGGGCGATAAAGCTCCATCCCTCATGAGATTTTAACACTATTGCATTTTCAAAGATTGTCCTTAATACAAGGATAGAACTCATGACCTCTTAAGAGGGAAATAGTCATAATAACCACTAGACCCACATAACCTCTTAAGCCCGCAAGGGTGGAGTCTAGTGGTTAAAACTTGGGTAAAACTCCCAGGAGACCCAGGTTCAAGCCTCCCCAAGAGCAAATCTTGTGGAACATTCTTGGTCTGAGTCCATGCCTAATAGACTTCGAGCCTGTCACTCTCGGGTGGTTAACTTGGTGTACGTGGTTTGCAGGCTATCACGTATGCTCGGGGGTTTACCCAGTGCGCACCAAAGGTAGCGGCTGCGGGTTCCCACGTCATCCAAAAAAAAAAAAAAAAAAAAAGATTGTCCTTAATACCTCTGGTTAAGGTTATACAACCCGTTATCAGTTGATATAAGTCTTCATGTTGTATCCACCTATACTATGTCTATTTCTATTTAACTCAAATTTCTAAAAGATTTATTTCTGGAGTATTATTTTAAAAAAAAAAAGGTTAAATTATATTATTGAGAAGACTACAAAACATTACATCAATCTTGTTAAATTAGCCTTCAAGTGAAGTCCATTGTCCATATAGAACCCACATAATAAACTCAAGGTCACCTTTGCAACCCCACAACCTTCTCTTTGTTTTCTCTTTGTGTCATGTCAAAACTGACAGATATCCTTTGCTAATCCCAATTAATACATTACCATCTTCATTTCATACAAACCTCATCTTTCTTCTTCTCTTGCATAACTTTAAATTTCATAATTATAGCGGGAAGGCCAGAGTTACACTCGGTGTATATAACCATCATCTGTTATACTACAAGTAATATCACAAAAAAAATTCACAAACTTTCATTTCATATTTGTAGCGAAAAGGCCAGAGTTACACTCGGTATATAACCAACATCTGTTATACTACGAGTAATATCGCGTTAAGAGTAAGAGGTACTTAATTATATTGTGTATGTTATGGCTATAATAAAGTCTATGGATTCTTCACCAATAACACATAAACAAGGATCGTCGTCTCCAAGGAAGCTTTTCGAGATTTTAGAAGAAAAACAAGAGCCATTTGTGCTTGAAATTTACCTACTTGAAAGAGGGTGTAAATACTTGAAGGAGCCAAAGAATGTAAGGAAAAATTCAGGGCAGTTTTCGAGCATTGCGAAAAATTTGCTTAGCAAGATTGTTTTGGTGAAAGGAGTTGTTAAACCAAAGCATAGTCCTAAGGAGAAGAAGAAGAAGAAAAGTTGGTCCGAGAGCGATGATACAGATGGAGAAAGCATTTCATCTTCGACAAACAGCAGGATAACCCGCGAGGTAAGGAGAAAGTTTGTATATTACTGTTCGGAAATAATTGGACTAACCTTTATGCAGAAGCGATAGAATTGTTGTTTTTGCTGACTTCAATTCCCGGGTTGGCAAAATGTTTAAAAAAAAAATTGGGGACCAAAGTTATTTCAATATGAATCGACTCTCTTAAACTAATTTGACGGCCTTGTTGATTACACACAAATTATCGATAATAATTGGACTAACCTTTATGCGGAAGCTATAGAATTGTTGTTTTGCCGACTTCCTTGGTCGCAACATGGCAAAAAAACAAAAGGGGACCAAAGTTATTTCAAATTATCATAGAATTGTTATATTTGTAGTCTACCTTAAGGTATGATGTTAAGTCGCTTGTATTCAATATGTATCGACTCTCTCAAACTAATTTGACGGCCTTAAATATGAATTATGTTAAATCACCGCGTATTTTTCACTCTATAGAGTCTCTCTTTGATCGAAAACTTCAACATTTAAGAATATATGTCGGTTCTTTTCATGATTTGCAGTTAACTGTTGATAGAGTGACAAGTTCATGGAGATTTACAGAAGAAAACAAGCAGTGTAGCCCGAATTCGGTCCTTGATGAGATTGATCTTCTTCAGGGTATCCCTGTTTTTAATGGTAAGTTTAACATGCTAATAATTCAAGATACTAGCTTTACTTGATACTCACTCTACGCCGAAAAATACCTTCTTTTTCAATATGTATAGAAAAAATACCGCTACTTTTTTACCAGTTGCGATAATAATAGACAAATTACTCTAAGATTCAACACCGTCAAACCAAATGAAATTATGAGTAGCGGTACTCATGAGTCATGACCTTGGTTTGAAAACCTCGGTATCAAAAACGCCCACATGGGTCTTTTATACCGGATAAAAATGTTTGTCTCTTATTATCTTGCATTCTGTGATCGATGAAACAGTTAAACAAAATGAAGAAGAATTACCAAGAGCGTCAAGAATAAAATTTCCGAAAAGAATGTCAGAAGATTCGATACTCTCGACCTCATTGTGGGAAATGCTTGAAGAAGCAAGGAAAGAAAATTCAAACCAGTTCGGAACTAAATCATACACAAAGTACATGAACTCGAAGAAAGCGTTGCAACAAACTAGGCAACTGTTATTTGATTGTGTCAGAGAAGTTGTTGAAACCGAAAACAATGGCAAAAGACACAGAAATATCAGTAGAGAAAACGGTTTGATGGGTCCTGAAGAAATCGGTAAAATCATGTGTAATAACTTGAAGATATGGGGACAGTTTCCGGGTAAGAAAAGAAGCGCAATCAGATTAGTGTCGAGGGATTTGTTAAGCTCCGGTAAAGAAGAATGGGGACGATTTGATGAAACGAAGCGTGAATTAGTGAAGGAGATTGGAGATGGTATATATGAAGAAATTATAGATGAGATTGTTAGAGATATGGTTTGATCAGTGTCTTTGTATATAATCTTGCTAACTGTTTATAAGAGCCGCCGAGCCGGTTTTGTTCTTCCCTGCAAGTCTGCAACTCATAAAGCTCTGCATTTTCACACCATGAAAGAGCATATTAACTAGCTAAAATTTAAAAGTTTCGAATCCCCTTGATGATATAGAGTTCAAAGGTATGTTACTCCAACTCGGTTTCAAGTGTAACACGAAGGTATAGAAGTGTATACAATTATTTTCAGCAAAAGTTTTATTTTCGGTCTAAAATGAAGTATCAAAGAGTCGGTCATGTTAGAATTGCTTAGTGACGAGATTTACAACCGCTTTTGGATCACTTTTTAGGTAAGCGAGTGCATTTAAGCTAGAGTTCTATACTCGTTTCTATTGACATTTACCAGTGTGGAATTAAAATCCGACTTGACACGATCTCGAAATTAGCACTGTAACTAGACCTGCCAAATGGGTTAACCGAGCAAAGTTCGGATCAGGTCAATTCTGACCGGGCGACTTTCAGGTCCGCAAGAGTTCTGGTCAGCCGTGTCATTTCAGGTTTGGTCCATTTTCGGATCTACTATTATCAAATTATTTTATGGATAATAATTAATGTCCAACAATAAACAATGGGGTCGCGTTATATTGGGTCACTTTGGAATCGGTTCAAGTTCCGGTACAAATCGGGTTATTTGGGCCATGTCAATTTTGCTAGGTCTAATTGCAATCGGGCCGCTGTAATACAAATGCAGTCAAAACAGACCCAAAAATTGCTATAACCTTACAGTATATCATCCGATGGCGCCCAATCACCAGAGATTTATTACATTGATCCATCTCAATCAGAGTATGAAATAATGGTGTTATTAATTTCATACTACTCCGTAAGACGTGCCGGGCCATCAACAAAATCTGGTAAGATAGCGGAATAAACATGTTGCGTGGGCATAAGGTCACTACCAGAAGAAAGGAAAGGCACAAAGAGCCTAACAGGATAGAATAATTCTGATGATGTTGATGTCAAATGTCAATTAACACAACCACCAACTAATACATGGAAGATTTGACATCTTTTGCTGGCCAAACTAACGTAAATTCTTATTTAAGACGGATATATTTGTCTTGTGCTTACGAGTCAAGTAGTATGAATAAAATAAAACTAGAATTGTTAGGGGAAAACGGCGGATTTGTCTTATATGCACAAGTAGAATGATACTTGACCCGTTTTAATGTTAAGACCGATACATCCGTCTTAAGGGAGACTAATTTGGCCAAACAATGACTTCCTTTTCATTTTTTTCAATCAACTATTCAAAGTAATGGTCCACTCTGCAATACATACATAACACCATTAAACATAGCACATAAAATTGCAATCACACCTACCTGAGTTATTTTCATGGGTCAAAATACTCAAACCTCATGTTTAAACATCCGAACACCTACCTGTTTCCCGTTTGTATGGGTAACAGGCCATTTCGGTTCAAGTTTGTTATATCACGAGCCATTATCGCACCATCTCTAGTAGTCGGATGGTCATAGAACGGGTCAATTCAACTCACGAGGACACAAAGAACAAGTACGACATAAAAGTATCAACTCATGGGGTGCACAAAAAGAACAAGTACTCATGACAACTCTCAAATTCTCGACACGCCAAACATGGTGGGAGCTTAACTTCTTGAAAGTGTTCTTAAGAAAGCAATACTTGTGAAGAATGCAGAAAAGGATCTTAGGGATTGTTTGGTTCAATAGTTAGGAATGAAATGGATTGGAATAAGAACCATTGTCGTATGGGGATTCAACTCCATACCTTTTAGGGCGTGTTTGGTTCGAACAAAAAAGGTATGAGGTATGGGTTTGGAATGAGCCAAACCCATACCAAGTGTTTGTTTGCAAAATATAAGGGTTTCATACCCATACCTCAAACCTATGAGGTATGGGTTTCTCATACCCAAGGGGGAAGGTGGGTATGAGATTGATACCCATGGGTATCAAATAATAAAATCATAAAAAATGAAAAAAATCTTATATGGAACATTTTAAATAATTTTTTTTACATTTATTTGATTAAATATTCATTTTCATGATTTTTCAATATCAGAAATAATTATTTTTAGCGTTGTACTTTCGATTTTTTTTAACTTTGATTAAGTTCAACCCCATCCCACCAAAAATTGAAACAAACACAAGGTATGAGGAATCAAGTTCCAAACCCATACCACCCGGGTATGATTCCTGATTCCAAACCCATACCCATGCGCGAACCAAACGAGCCCTTAAATGTTTGGTTGACAATTCAATTTGAAGTATGGAGGAATGGAGTTTAATACCGGGGGAAGGTGGGTATGGGATTCCAAGGGGTTCGAATGAAATTAGAAGTGTTCGGTATCTAATCCATTGCAATGGTGCCAACCAAAGACCCCCTTAAACTCGAAAAGGGATTTAAGAATTTCGATGCCTCCTCCCTAGCATATGTAGTACTACGTAGTTAGTAATCCACCACCAACTGATTTCATCAACTATCAACATTACCATAATAGGTCAAAAGTGTGTGGGTTCAAATATACGAAACATTACTCATGTTGAAACACGGAGACGAATAACCCAACTAAACAGTGCTGTGAACTATATCACTAACATAAATAAAAGGATTAATTGATAATAATACTCTGAACTATGGGTGTGCTGCTTAGAATACTCCAAACCTAATTTTAACTACCAATAAAACCAACTAGTACCACCTGTCACTTTTATTAGAATATGTAACCGGTTACCTGCTAAACAAGTGAATACAACTTCTAACTCCTTTAACCCCTTTGTTTCTTTTCTTTTCTGATCTTTTCTTTGTTAACTGTTAACCTCTTCATCTAATAATCCCCATTAAAGCTCTCTCTCCTCTCCAACAACTCTACTGATGATCTTCTCCAAAGACATGAATAAGCACATCCTTAAAATTCCTATCATCACACCAAACTTAATCCCTCAAAATCATCATCGATCTTTATATATCCAAAACACTGATTTGATCTCAATAATCACAATCAACAATTTCAAAATTCAAATGTTCGTCGGAAAATATAGATGTGGAGGAAAAGCAAGCTGATTTAGTCGATCAATTTGTGAAAAATGCATTGAATTGGCGGATTGATTACTTTCTATAATGCTGATTACTTTCTATACTGCAATGATTGGGGAAATTTCAAAGTGGAAAGGATATTGGTTGATTCTAAAAGTGTCGTAGAAGTACTTACATATGCTGCTTTCTTAGGCATGAAATTCACAGACAAACCATTATTGAATTAAGTCTACTAAGTTAAGGCTTGCTCCCCACATGCCTATTCTACGGATTCGCTAAAATCAACCAACCCATTCCTGTTAAAGGTTACATTATCTTACCCATGGTGTTAGGAGATGGACATCACAAGCTACAGGTGATACCGTGATAGTCAAATTCCTCGTGGTTGACCAACCGTCCGCTTATAATGTGATTTTTGAACTCCCCTTTTATCATCATATAATGTACAAATCTAACTAACAAATTTAGGTGACATGAATTAAATTGGAGAGAGAGAGAGAGAGAGAGATAAAATTTGTAAAAAATGGGTAAAGGGAGAAGATGAAGAATGGAGAAGGAATAAAGAAGGGGTAAAGAAAGAAGATGAAGACTAAAAGGAAGGAGATGAAGATTAATGGAGGTGAAAAGAAGTGGGGCACAGCAAAAAAAAATTACCTGCTATGCTAAGTTAAAAAATAACCGATTATGTTCAAAGCGAAAAGGGGTCTTAGTTGGTTATATTGGTAGTTAAAATAAAGTTTGGAGTATTTTAAGCAGCACGGCCATAGTTCATAGTATTCTTATCAATTAATCCTAAATAAAATAAGAAGGTGCTGAAAATTGCATCACAATCCAAAACTAAAGATTTTTGCCTTTGTCGCCACCATTTCCATAGAAATAAAAAGATTTCAGGAAAGTTGATCATTGACCTACTAGTAATCATATGTTTTCTTGGGCAATAAGACGAGATAACAATCAAATCAAAAGACCGATTCTAGTCTTCCAGCTGCATTTTTCAGGGCAGATGTGCTAACTAGCATCTACCATCCTAGTAAACATTCTATTTCAAAAAAATATGTGAGTTTAAACAAATGCTTACATTACATTCATACGTATCATCGGTAGCAACATGAGCAGGATAGCAGTCTCCTCAACCATTCAGATATATTCCAACAGCTTCGACAGCCCCAGGCCCCCAGCTACATGGGCCTCCACTTTTATTGTTTAACTGCCATTCCAAAGATGAGTAAATGTTACACCAGAAAAAAAGAAAGAAGAAAAGCTATTGATAAACCTTGATAATAAGATTAATAATTCAGCCAGGACAATGAGACCATACCATCCTCACCAAGCTCGCCGTCTTCAAGGTCATCCTGGACACTAGTTTTCCGGGAACTATCACGATGATCTCTCCTGTGCTTTTTATGCCTACTCTCGCCATTTGAATCAGGTGAATGTTCATGCTGATAAGGGAAAAAGAATACGACCAATGATCACAGGCAATTGAAATAGACTAGATATAAATAGTTCATTACATGAAACTGAAACAAACACCACGGGTACACAGAGATAGGCAGGTAAAAAAGATAACAAAGCTGAAAAATGATGGCAGAGAAAAAATCATATGATCCATGCTTTCAAAAAATGTCCCAGTCTTAGATGATCAATACACATACCTTTCGAGATTTCTTCCGATCGCTACCATGTCGACGAGATTTCTTGTGCTCCTCTTTATCATCTCTATCAGAATTAATGTCGTCTGCAGTATCATGATGCCGTTTCCGAGTACGTTTCTCTCTGTCGTCATCCTTGTCGGAGTTCACATCATCAGTGCCATCATAGTGACGCTTCTTATGCTTCTTGTCTCTATCCTTGTCCTTCTCTTTTTTATTGTCATCCTTAAATTCATGGTCATCACTTGCTTCCACCATTTCATCATCTGACTCATCTTTCTTAGACCGTTCCTTTCGCTTTTCTCTCTCGCGGTCTTTATCTTTCTCCTTCCTCTCCTTTTCTCTCTCTTTCCTCTTCTCCTTCTCCTCTCTCTCTTTCTCCTTCTTGGCCTGAATAAGTACAACGCCAAGAAAAAAAAAAACATTAAACAGATACCCTGTAACTAGCAGTATATTGAGGTAACTACATGTAAAATGATGTCAAATTAAGACATACCCCATAAAAGGGTAAAAGTTTCAGTGTTTTCCCTACATGAGTTACAAAGCATTTATATAGTGGCAAACATTAACAGCAGAAAGTTGAAAGCACATAGTAGCATTCTTTCCCCATTTTTGGGTGGGTGATTGACATGTACTAATAAACCTTGCTACCATACAATCATAGTGATCTTAAGAGCTACATACAATTTTCGGAATTAACTAACCTATCAAGTTTCGAGATAAGGACGGCAATAGTTTAAAAACATAAACCATTCTCCTGGTTAATTTGTTACCCAATATCTGATATCAAAGGATCAAATCTCTTGATGAATTTAGAATCTAGAGCAATTAAGAATTAAGTAGAATCTAATAAACCTAACTAAAAGAATTAAGAAACCACGATAAAGATATACGACCAGAACTACTCTTGCTTACGGAATAATCCAAATTTAATGAAAGTTTACCTTTTCCTCCTCACGCTTCACTTCCTTTTCTAATGCCTTCTCTTGCAGGCGAGTAATATAGTCCTCAAAGGTCTCCCTTGCTAAACTTTCTTCCCCTATTTCTCTGGAGATGTAAAAAAGTTCACTTTACAGTTCACAAAATCATAGTAGTCTTGAATTTCTAGCATAAGCATTAAGCAATCAAAGGTGCACCTGTATTCTTCACTATCTTCAAAAAGCTCTCGACAATCATCCCAAGTAGAAGCAGCATTTATTTCCTTCAAACCAGACCAGAAAATAAGAGAAAAGAAAAAAAAAAGGCAGGGGTCCGGCAAGGCGGCAATAACCACACAATTCTTAGTCCGTATTTTAACCCCAAATCTCTAAACAAATGTTTCGTCACTTTTAACCCAAAAGAACAAAGGTCGTCTATATCTAACTCCTCAACCTCGCCGCAGGTAGTGAAAACCAATCGACAGCTTTTAATGGATCAATAAGTAAAGAAAGTTGTATATGTTGTTGTGTTGTCAATGTTCCTGTAAAGCAATCTTATAAGGTCATATGAATCAGTAAGTACCTTAAGAGAGCGCAGAAGATCAACGAAGTCTTCAACAAGACGTTGTCTCTTTCTAGCTTCTTTCTCTTCCTTCTCCTTGGCTCTTTCAAGCTGCTCGTCAAAAATCAGCTGCAAACAACCAAGTTACAATAGACAAAGCAAGACCAAAGCCAAAGAGATAATCAGCTGGACATCTAGAGCACAAAAGCCGATAAATCATCAACATGAAACAGGCGTACTAGATTATGGGGATAGTATATACAGTAGCGTGTGCAACAGTGACGCTAATGTTGGAATCTGAAAAAGGACTATAACATTATTGTGAACACAAAAAAATGTCATCTGTATGGATAGCAGGCTCGAGAAAACATCATGAAATTTCTCTGGTTTGAAGTCAGAAAATACATGACCACGTGTATCTTCACTAGTTTATTCTTGCACAATTCAGCTTAACTAGATTTTTTTGTTTAGTCTGGAAAAATTATAATCTTCTTTTATAAGCTTGTCAGAAAATATTAAAAAAATAAAAAAGAACAATCCTGTTGTTTAAGAAGGCCAAAAAATATAAAGCCAACAAATTAACAGATCTCAGCTTGAGGTCTCATATCTCGATCCGCTATTTGATGGTTCAACAAGATGACATCCCACTTGTTCATGCTCAATGGGACCACGAAACGCTCATGTTATAGGTTGTTTGTTTGTGATTCCAAATTTTGCAAATCAACAGATATATACCTTAAAATTGACATCTGATATTGGCTGGGACTCAATTTCAGACATAATGGAAGCCTTGAAATCCTCAAAGGTCCACGTTGATGACATAGTAACCTGTAACAATTGAAAAACATGTCTCAACCTGATGACACCAGAGCTATAGGCTTTGTTTGGATAAAAAATGGAAGGAAAGGAGGGGGAAAGGGATAAGGCAAAGGGAGGGGGTGAGGAAATCGAGGGAGGAGTTTTCCCTCCAAATAGTTCCTTTGTTGGAAGGAAATAATTTGCCATGGAGTGGGAAATGGAGTAATCCATTTTCCCTCTTTTTCAAATCCCTCCAACCAAACGAAGGGAATTGTCTCCCACCAAATCCCTCCCTCCCTTTCTCTCCAAATTTCCCACCTCCTCAAATATCCTTACCTCTGACAAAATAAAAGAGGATCTGATATACAAAATCATACATGTGTGCTATCTAGCACATTCACAGGAGCACTGTTCCCAACTTCCCATATATAGAGAAAAATGAAAATGCATCAAGACGCTCCTAATTAACAATATAGGAAGCGCACATAATTTAGTGAGTCATTTTGCTTTACTCCGTGACATTGCAAGTTGCAAGGCCAAAGAAAAGGTGGTCTTTGGCTGCCTAGAAAAATAGAAAATCTCTGCGGACAGACATACGAGTAGAAAATTTACCTTGCATACTTTCATTGCATCTTTTACCCGGTGTTTATCATCATGATACTGCAGAGAAAATAAAACACATGAAGAATTTGGGCTGAAGAGACAACTAAAGCTTGTACATCGAGCACTCCAATCAACTACAGCTATACTTAGGAGGTCAAACTACCAGCTCAGCAACCCAATACACAAGACCAAAAACAGAAAAGTGGAGAAAGCATTTAAGGAAGCTTCACTGCAAAAGCCATCATAGAGAAAGAAAAGGCACAAGATTTAGGAATAAGACTTGGAGGAGATAAATGCGGAAAAGGAGATTTGAGCAGACGGGATAATATAGAGAACCACGACAAATTTAGTAAACAAGCAGCCCAAAGGGCTCAACAAAATGGAAGAACTTAACATAACTCGGTATGTATGAAACAGAACACCAGGGTGAATAAAAAAATCAAGACATCGAAAATGTTTCTTATTTATCTCAGGAAATTTAACAACTGGGGTTTGGTCTTCCATGGCTTACTGCTCAATCTCCTACTTAAATTGCATAACCCAAAATGTAAATCAACAAGAGCAAACGTTTCAAGTACTTGCGCACTGAACGGAGAAAACAAAGGTGTATATATAGGACATAGTCAAAGTGTAACAGATCTAATACCTGGTTTTCTAATTCATCAACCAGATCCTCGAACAAATCTTTAGGAGTTGACCCAGATGTGTTATGCGCTACAGCCAAATAGGCCTCAGATTCTTTAACCTGAAACATATTAAAATATGTAACACTGTACTATCTAAACATTCCATTCTCCCATTTCTAACAAGAGCAGGAATTACCTTAGCACTGTATTCACGCCAATTTGTTTTTGCAGTTATAGCACCTATTAAAATATCCTCTTCCAACATCTTACGAAATTCATCTCGGTTTTTTCTCTCAGCTCTCTTCAATTGTTCCTGAACAGATGTAATTATTCAATTCAGACATGTTTTACTGGCTACGTGGATTAGAAAATACAATTAAGCACTCCACGAAGAAAACTATAACCAAAATATTGTAGGATAAGAGTAACGTAAGCAACAATAATTAAAACTCTATAAACAAAATACAAATACATTTAAAAAAAGGCAAACCTTCTGAAGTTTCTTCTGCTCCTCTTCTTCCTTCTCCAAAAAACGCATATAATCCTACCAAAATAGAAAAACGCATATAATCCTACCAAAATAGAAACTTAAATACAAGTTCCGGAAACAGAATGCACAAATAAGATATGCCAAAAACCTGAAATATTTCCAAGCGGTCAATCTTATCCAGGCGTGAGCATCTCTCATCATCCTCCAAGCGATCCTGAACTTTTCGCCACAAGCAGTTCACCTGATCAAGACCAAATGATCGCATAGCTGGAGATATGAGACAAGAAAAAAAAAATCACAGATAAAACAGCGATATTAAGATAATTCACCTCAATGAAGTCACAAGATTCTAAAAACTTCCAGTATTCTTCTCTATTATGCCTATACTGTTCTTCAGCCTTCTGCTTTTCCTGAAAGCAGTTAACAACGAAATCCACAAACTTGAGCAAAAGGAAGATAAGAGAGATACTTGGATCATTGTTTTTGGACAAAAAAAAGAAAAGCAAAGTAGGTGATTAGAACCAGGAGAAGATATT
>JAGPOY010002843.1:0-14088 GCA_018983105.1 Silene uniflora
AGATTAGATATTGCTCATATTTTATAATAATATGTTATCATGATATCTTTGTATGATATATATCAAATGTCTCACTATTTTTCCAAATATTTCTAAATATAACTTTCGAAACCTTGTTATTGAAAATATCGGAAGAAAAAAAATCAAAAATTAACCATTATATATAGGCTCGATTTGAGCCCGAGTTTGGCCCGAGCTTGTGTTAAAGTTCGCACGCTTGACAGCAAGCACATTTTTTACAAGTTCGGATAAAATCGAGAACGACTCAAGCTCGAGTTTTGGGTCTTGAGCACAAGCCGAGTAAGGCCAAGCTCGGACTCGACTCGGCTCGTTAGCACCCGTAGTCTCAAAGTAAAGAAAGAGCTCAAACGTTAGTAACTCGGTAAATATCACATCTTAAATCTCACATTAGAAAAAGAGGGGAGGGTTAATTTGTGGTGCCAACTAATTTTAGGATGAAAACTTCTTAGGGCATGTATAATGAAGAGTTTTTACTTACCTTTACTTTCCTCTCTCCTCTGAAAGGTACTCTATGCAGGGAGGTAATAAAGCATTGACTTTTGTGCAATATTATTCTATTTTATTTGCTTCAGCCAATCATATTCCTTCATTTTTTTGAATAATAATAAAATTAGGTGTGAGGTAGGACTTATCCAACTTGGTAATTATAGCAGTAAAAAAAAGCAGCTTTTGTTGATGTAGAATACATTAATCGTAAATATAAAAGTGAGGAGAGAGAACTCCTGATATTCTCCCTCTCTAGCTCTCCTCTTTATGGACACGACTCACACTCCTGCTTGAGTTTAACACCACGACTGTGATAATTAACGTCACTCAAAGGCAAACATCATTGGTAATCGGTGTTTATTCTACATCCAATAATTAAGTCTTGATTGTTACGTACTTACGTCTCACAAGCCCTCTCCCACTTCTCCTTCCGCTTACATCTTATGACGAAAAATGTCAATTTAAGGAAATAAACTGATTCTAATTAAATCATTTTTAATAGGAGTATTATTTCAAAAAAATAAAATTTAAGAATAAGAAACATTTCCTTTTAAAATAGCGACAAGGTTATGCATGCAATGTATGTCAATTCTGAAAATGAATCAACTATATCATTAAGCGTGACACACTGCCACTCAAGAATATTAATTAAATGGATTATTTCCATGGTACCCCTGAAGTTTGCATTTTTTCCCCAAATGTCCTTACATTTCTCAAAAATTACTTAAAATGCTCATATCTCTTAGTCACGATTTCATATAACCGTGAATTTTTTTCTAAACATGTAGATCTCGGAAAGACAATCATTTTGAAAAAAAAAAAGTTTATTTTCTATATGTGTATTGTAAATAAAAGCCGGTCAAAGTTTCTCGAATGAATAAACTTTGACAAGTCGTAACTCCGTTCTAAGTTAACATAAAAACATGAATTTTTTTTTCCAATCGAACATCTCGTAAAGAGGATCAACTTAGGAAAAAAAATCGTGACTTTTCGTTCTCGTAACTAAGAGATATGACCGGTCAAACGGTTTTTCGACAAAAGTAGGGGTATTTGGGGAAAAAGTGCAAACCTTAGGGGTACCATGGGAATAATCCCTTAATTAAACCCTTCATTTTTATGCATAAATTTAGACAAAACGATTAATAAATTCAGTAATTCTCTTCTGCAAACCATTTTTTCCGTGTTTTTAGTAAAATGTGACCATTTTTTACAAATAGTGATCATTTTACGGTAAACAGTGACCACTATGAAAAAAATGTTCATTTTTAGTTATAAAAAGTGTTCACTATTTATCAAAAAGTGGTTATCATATATCGAAAAATAGTCACTTTTTTTTGGTTGCACGTGAGACGGTTGTATAGTAGAATTTGTGTAATAAATTTATTCAACTTATTACAAGTGGAAGAAACTTTTTCTTCTTTTAACATTATTATTTGTATTAAAAAAGTATATGCTTCTAAGTAAAAAAAGGAGTAAAAATCCTACAATCAGTCTTGCTTGTGACGCAAGCTGAAAACGGGTCATGCTCCTCTCACAATAAAACAAGTTGAAGGGCAAGTGAGGTGGAAATGGAACATTCGTTGGATATTGCACTTTCCACTTGCATGTTGTGAGTGAGGCACTCTCCGTTTTCAACTTGTAATGGATAGTGCCCGTCTTCGATGAGAATCGCAATTGCTAAATCCCGCGCACAAATTTACTCAATCCCGCTCATTTTTTCCCTTTATTCCGATTGAGCCCTTCTCATTTCTCACCCTACAAGAAAAGAAACAAGAGAGAACAAAAAAAGGGAAAACACGTACAACAACACCCAACACCACCAAGTCACCAACTCCTCCCCAATCTCAGTCCAACCGTCGGCCACCCATACCGGCCCCTATTTTCGCGCCGTTCACTCCTCCCTGCCGCCATATTGGCGTCGACCACCCTTCCCGCCGCCGATCAGCCTGACCTCTCCCTGCGTATATTGAAGCAACCGCGCACAACCGCACCACAGCAACCGCATCCTCCGACCACCCATTATGTGCCTTTCGACCACCCTATTCCAACCTATTTGACGACCCCATCCCTTCAACAACCCAAATTTAATTTTAATCCACAGCAATCCAAAACCCTAATTTGTAAAAAAAAATCCCTTCTTAATAAATGAAAATACATTATTTAATTTAATTGATAATAAGACGAGATTAAAAAGTTGTTGATAAAACGGAAAAGTTTCATGTTATTTAAGCGAATTACGATCTATTATTGTTGAAATATTAACGAACCAGAGGTTAGGAGAGGGAGAAGGGAGAACTTGTTTTTTAAAATGAAGGGCAATTATGGAATATCAATGGCAAAATGCGTGGATTTTAGTAAAATAATGCGCGGGATTTAGCACGTCCCTTTGTGAAAATACTAAATCCTCGGCCATAATACTCCGTATTTGTCGGACCATGCCCGCATGAATGCCAGCTACCACCTACACTGGCATCAAGAACTAGTAGTCTACTACTCTCTTCACCAATCCTCTACTACTATTCTTAACTTGCCTTTACCATTTCCTCATCTTCCACAAGGACCACAAACAATCTTCCTATAAAATGAGATCCTTAATATAACTAATTTTAAAAAAAATTGTATTTGTGGGTAAGTGCAACACAAAGCTTAAGAGAGGAAAAGTGCTAAAAATTATTTAAGAAAAACACGAACTTTTTATATTTTTCGTACAAATATTATCATAAATTCGTTTACTAATTTACTACCTAGCATACCTGAGTAACGGATCATATAAAGTTATAGTAGTAATACTTGTATAAATCGCTTGCACACAAAGATTATTGTAAAACTGTAATTACTTTATTTAATTGCCCTCGCTCTAATAACATCCCCTAACTTCCCTGATTGCTTGATAAGGGCATGAAAGTACTTTGTTAATGGGTTTACAATGTCCTATCGTAAATCTGTTTTACAGACCTACGCCTATATGGTTTTTTGTTTTTTCGAACTAAACCTTTGACTTTGATATTTAGAAAATGTGTAATTTGTTAAAAAATTTAACATTAAATGTCTTTTGAAAAAACATTTTTTTTATAATCATAATATTTGATCATATATTTTGAGAGATATTGAAATGAGTAAATAGTACGGAGTATCCAAATGTGAGAATGCTATATGCTCCGTATAAAATACAAAGGGAGGAGTTTTTTTTACTTGGATACTTTGTACAATATCTTTTTTTGGTGACCCAAGGGAACACTATCAGGTAAGCCGTCAAGGTTGTCCTTGATGGCAGGTATTACTCCCGTGTAGGGAGTTGAACCCGAAACTTTTCAATTCGTTGTCATATTGTAACGCTTTGAGGCACTACCGTGCTCCACTACACTCAAGGCACTTTGTACAATTTCGCTCTTGTTTCCAAACTCAATTTTAAAAAAAAGCATATTTTCTAATTTTGAATAAACATATAAAAAAACTTAATAAATAAATAAATAAATACGCGTTTAATTCATTTAATAAAATCACATTTTCCAACTATTTCCCCAACTTTTTAAATACGGAGTACTTTTTTTCAATTACACGTAGACAACAGCAGTTTTAAATAACTTCCAAACGACACCAAAAACAACCGAAAAACCACTTTCAACATTCAAACAACATCATCATCAATCATCTTCATCTTCTTCCATCAAAAAAAAAAAAAAATCATCTTCATCTCTATATTTCTACACTCAATCCCCAAATTTTCCATCAATTTCAACTTCAATCCAAAACCCCAAAAAAACCCAGAAATATTTTCAAAAACCCAGAAAAACCCACAATTTATTTTCTCAAAAAAAAAAAATCATAAAAAATGAACCCAAAAACAACAGCATCAACAGCAGCAGGAGTAGAAGAAGGAGCAGTAATAGCAGCAAGATCATCAATGATACAATCAATAAAAGGATGTGGTTGGTCAGCATTTAGAATTGATAAAGAACTATTACGACGTCGTATTATAATGCCACAATACCTTAGACTTGCAATTAGACGTGCAATTAATTCCAAAGATATTACAGCAGGTGTTGAATCTGCTGATTTATTGGCTGCTGATGAAGTTGATTATCCACCTGAATGTCCTATGATTGTTTTTGTTAATTCTAAAAGTGGTGGTAGACATGGCCCACAACTTAAGTTGAGATTGCAGCAATTAATGGGTGAAGAACAGGTATTATTTTCTCTCTAATTTCGACTCGGATTTTTTTTTGGTTTGGTTGTATGTGTTTGATTGTGGTTTTTGACTATTTTTAGGAAGTGGGTTTTTGGTTTTGTTGAGGATTATCGTTTGGTTCGGATGAAAGATCATGTCTTTATGTGTGTTTTTTGGTATCGTATACTTTCTCCGTCACCCAGTCATTTGTTTACCTTTGATTAAAATACTCTCAACGAGGACGAGGTGAGAATTTTTTTTGGGGGGGTTTAATGGGGTTGTGTGTGTTTAATTGTGAGTTTTGGGAGGCGGGTTTTTGATTTTGTTGAAAATTATGGTTCGGTTTGGGTGAAAGATCATGTCTTTTTTGTGGGGTTTCTATTTATGGATGCTGAACATGTACCCTATTTTTTTTGGTCTTGATCTTGAAAAGTGTGCATCATCAATTATTGGGGATGATCTCATTTGTTCACCCTTGGTTTTTTTAATTCGCAAAAGTTCTCCGACAATTTTTTTTCAAGAGATGTAAGCGTTAACGGTCACCCGAACCAACTTTGATTTGGTTTGTATGTGTTTTGTTGTGGATTTTCTGAGGTGGTTTTTTGATTTTGTTGAGGATTATGGTTTGGTTTGGTTTGGATGAAAGATCATGTCTTCATGTGGGTTATATGTTTATGGGTGATGAAGATGAATGGTAAGTTTTTTCTTTTGGGCGTTTTCTGGGGTCTTAGAGTTTGTTTTTCTTACCACGCAGTATGCACTTTCAGCGATTGGGAAATCTCTCTCGAGATGGTTTTTCATTTGCAAAAGTCGGGGTTATGATTTTGTTGACGATTTGGGAAATGGAAAGTTTGGTTTGATATGTGTGTTTTGTTGTGGTTTTTGAGAGGTGGGTTTTTTATTTTGTTGAGAATTATACTCTGGTTTAGATGAAAGATCATTTATTTGTGTGGGTTTTAATTTGATGGGTGAAGAACAGGCATCCCAAATTTCTGGGTTTATTTTCGTTATTTTGTGTGTTTTTTGGGAGGTGGGTTTGTTGAGGATTACGTCTTGCTTTGAATGAAATATCATATCTTATGTGTGTTTTGTGCTGATGGCTGAAGAACTCTTCGCAATGTGGGATTTTTTTGGGTTTGCAACTTTGCATGAAGGATCGTATCAGTAACTTTCTATTATTATTTTTGTTGTTTGTTTTTTGTGGGACTTTTGGAAGTGTTTTTGTGTTTTCCTAATGATTATGCTTCGAAGGAATGATCATTTCGCTTTTTTGTTGGGTTTGGTTACTTTGGTGTTGATGTGTGGTGAAGAACAGGTACAATTTCGAAATTTTTTGAAAAGGAAGAAGGGGTTTCAGCGGCGATTCTCTGTTTGTTTCGTTGATTAGGAGTTGTTCGAAATGAAAGATCAAATGTTGGTTGTGCTACTTGGGTTATTTCTGTGAATGATTATGGAAAGTGGATTTATTTTTCTGGGAAGTTTGCTGGGTGGTCTGGTGATGTTTTCGTTTGGTTGTTAAGGTGTTTTCCCAAACTGTTTGAGTGGGTACGGATTATTTATTGTTTTGTTGGTAATGGCTATATGTTCTTTCATGATGGGATGGTTTAATAGTGGTGATTTGATCTGTTTTATGATTGAGCTTTTGGTCTTTTTCTATTTGATGGTGGTCATGCAGTTGCCATGATGATATATTGGGGAATATTAGGATGATTAAGGGATGTTATATGGGGAGATGGAATTTGGTTCGTTTGGTGAACTACTATTCACCTAACCTTGAATTTGAGTAGGATGCAGGGGAGTTGCTGACGATGGTGTTGCTTGTGTATAACCCTGTGTCTGTGGGTTAGCTGGAGTATTTATAGAAATCTAGTATGGATTAGTTATTTCTTGATATTTCAAGTTGACAAGTCTTGTGCTTTTGGTAGATTATTAGAGGAAGTTGCTTTGATTTTCTGCTATTGCTTTTGTTGGTTGATCCTCAATTTTTTTCTGTTCTTCCAGTGTGGCTGATTGTACACTATCAATTATTGCGGTTGTAATGATTTAGGACGTGCTTTTTTATATGCGCTGGATGGTCTTGTAGTACTCGTACTCTTCATTGTGCAACGTCCTAGTTTGTTTCCTACCGATTTTGAGTTCGTAACAGATGAACAAACTAGACTTCACTAATTTGGTTAAAATACTGGCTGATAGCTCATTATATTGTACCTGGTATAGAATTCGAAGACAACATGCCGCAGCTTCATACTTTTATGCCATGTATGATGTATAGTATTTGAGGCTGCGTAGCAGTATATGGCGGATGTGAGTTTAGTTACTATTTCGGATTGCTATACTGGTTCTGACATTCGTTCATGGTTTGCTATCTATTTAGTGGGGCCAGATATAGCCCAGAAGTTCTTACGAAGAGTCAGTTATAACGCAGAAATTGTTTTGAAATTTGAAGTCTGAAATTTTTATCACCCTGGCAAATGGCTATGTGGTTTCAAAGGAGTAGTAATAAGTATTGTCTTACAAGCAACACCTTAGCTTCTGAACTGTTGATTTATTTTCTGTTCTTTTGAATCCCTAACATATCAGGAGGTTTTCTGTCACATCATTTGATGTTAATAAGCATATACTACTCCCTTTCAGTTCTAGTGTTCTGGTATCCAAATGTTATTTCAGTTCTATCGCAGATGTATTTCATACGGGCTTAGGTCAAATCTTTGGTTGCTGTCAACCATCTAGTTATTGCGTAAACCTTATCTTCTAGCCTGTTTACTTTTGTAGTGTGTGAACTGTGATCCATGGGATCAGGCTTTATTGATGTTCTTATGATGATTTTTGTACTTCGTTTTTTTTTTTGGTGATTTAAGAATGGATCTACCTATTTTGATGTTTCAGGTATATGACCTTTCTGATGTAAAGCCTAATGAGCTTATACAGTATGGATTGGGTTGCCTAGAGCAGTTGTCCGTGCTCGATCCAGTTGCCAAACAGACTCGTGAAAAGTTGAGAGTGGTGGTATGTTGATTTTTTGTTTTGGTTGCCTCCGCTTTAGTATTTGGACTTTTTTCAAGAAATTTTTAGTATGTAGACTTGTACGACTGTTAGTTTTTGTGTTATTTGTTGTAATACTGCACATGTTGAAGTCAGCTATGCGTGTATGTGACAAATGTATAACAGTTCCTCAAGTTATGTTGCATGCGTGTAAACTAATAGGATTTGTGATGGCAGCTCTTTCTAATGTGGGAAAGATTTGGAAATGTAGTTTTTGTGAAGGTTATCTACTTAATTTGTTTGTGGTGCCATACATGAATTTAAAATTTCAATAGTTTCTTTCTGACAATTCTCGCCGTCTGTCCATTCTGTGTGTTTTTACATCTCTCTATCTCTGTTTTTTTTTTCTTTTGAATTATTGTCTTATGTCACTTTATCCGTTGCATATAAAATATAAATGATTCAGGTTTGCTAACCCAATTTTTTTTTTGAGGCCATTTGTTGTTCTCGTTGTAAATAATTTCGTTGTAGCTCTCGTTCCCAAATAAAAGTAAAAGGGCTAATGAGATTTATGCTTTGTCGTTTTCCTATGTATGCACCTTTGGAATATCAATGATATTGAAATTGATGTATTCCGTATTTAACTTCCTTAGGACATTAGGTAGTTTGGCTTAATGTTAATGTTAGTTTGCCTTTGCAAAGTTAAATAACAAACTTAATGTTGTACCTTTAAAGGTTTCTCCTGGTATCAATACTCACCGTTTCTTTTCTCCCTATTGTTCAAAGTAACTGATAGAGACTGGATGTTTGTCGTATTAAGTTTAATTGTGAAATTGAGGCTTGCTTTGATATCAGGTTGCTGGAGGAGATGGTACAGTTGGTTGGGTTCTTGGATGTTTAGGAGAACTTCACAAAGAGGGTCGATATCCTGTTCCTCCAGTGGCTATTATTCCTCTTGGCACTGGGAACGATTTGTCCCGAAGTTATGATTGGGTAAACTCTCTATCTCTTCCCCCCATTTATATATCTATCTTTTCTCAAATTTTTCTCAGGTCTTGTTGGAAATAGAGGGCATCCCTAGTTTCTGAGATTTGATTGTTATTGATCAACCTGTTACAGGGTGGTTCATTTCCGTTTGCTTGGAGGGCAGCTGTGAAGAGGTCACTTTATAGGGCTAGTGTGGGCCCTATATGTCGCTTAGATAGGTAATTGCTTTCAAACCTCAACTCTTGGAAGTTGGAACATATTATGTTGACTGCATCGTGCGTGCTATCTGTATCCCGCCCTTTCTTCTTTGTTTCTTCCCTCTCCTTCCATCAATCAGTAATCTCTTTCCTACCGTCCTCTTCTTCTTGCCTCGGGCTCCTGAGCTAACCTTGCTGGTAATGCTGGCTGAAATCTAGCAGACAAGAGAGGGTAGATAATAGTGCTTGACTGCTTGTCAGTTCAAGAGATATTTGATCATTCACGTAACCTTTTTGTGATTGCATGTTATAGCGGTGCGAATAAAATACCAAGGTTTACAGGCAGCAAGCATGATAAACTATAAACACTGAATGAACTTTGCTGTTAACTGGAATCTGAAGTATGATAAACTATAAACACTGTGGACTGTTAGATTCGTTGTATTTTTCTTTTCTGAAATCAGTTTGTACCATGAGGACTCTTATTATAACATAACATATTTGGCATTTTGATTTTCTTCTCTTTTGCGGAACATGACAGTTGGCGTGTGTCAATTACAATGCCAGCAGGAGAAGTTGTGGAGTTGCCTCATTCATTGAAGTTAACAGGAGAGTGCACTCTTGATCAGGTTCTTCATTTCAGTGACCTTGTAGTCCCTTTTGTATATCATTCTCTACTTCAGTGTTCCGTTTCCGTAAAACTAACAGGAGATTGTCGAACAGTGACTGCTCTAATTTTCCTTTTTCCACTCTTTCTGGAGATATCTCCATACCACATCCGATTTCATAGCCACTTTTGTGGCACCCAACCTCGTTCAAGACCTGGTGTGTAAAAAATTGTTAGATCCCATACTCGTCACTTCGTCTAGATCCCAGCAGATCAGACCCAGACTCATGAAAAATTTGGATTTCAAATATGCCCCATCACTTTTGTGTCCCATCAGGATTTTGTCAGATCCAAGATTCACTGCCATCCTTGGTTATGTTTCAAGATGCTCACAACATTGTCACCCTAAGCAAAGTGGTAATCTCAGTTTTGGCCATGGTCGCGGTATCGTTTGTTGCGGGTTAATCTCGCTGAATTCGGCCAATATCGCCTAAAAATGTGGTTGTGATAACCTCGAAAATCATGATAACTTGGTTGTGAATTGGTGCCATGGCTGATATTAAAATCATGACTCTGCATCCTTACATATCCTGATATCCTTACAAGTGATAACATCATACGCTTTGCTGCTTTGACCTCTCTTTGTAAAACTATATCGGCTTTGGTCATCTTAGTGCTATTTCTGGAATTTTGCAGGATGTTGTAGTGGATGGTCAGCTTCCTGAGAAAGTGACTTGCTACGACGGAGTGTTCTACAACTATTTTAGTATTGGTAACTATCTTTTTTGGCCAACAAATTCTCTGTCACTGCTGTTCGTCTTGCAAATTTCTCCTAGTTTTTTGTCATCATACGTTTGCCTTTGAACTACCTCGCCTTCTTTGCCTGTACCTTAAGATTTATCACATAAAACTGTATGCATTACCATCTTGAGAACTTCAAGTGTCAAAGTCAAATGCATAAATGTTCAAAGGTTTTTTTTCCTTTTCCCAACGCATCTGAGGTGGAAAATTCGTATCAAGGTTTTTCATCTGCAATTTTTTTCTGGGTAATGTGAGCGTCTTCGGAAAATCTTTGGGGGAAATTATCTGAATGCATGCTGATTGTTCTTCCTCATATTAGTCGAGAATGTAGCAAGTAGAGTTACAGTTACTTATAATGTCAGTTATGTATGGCCTCCCAGAGTTAGAGAAGTTCTTTCGTTCGAACACATTGTCGCTCTTATGATCTGTATTTTGATGCACATTTCCATCCTTAATTCTCAGTTCTTTGCTTTTGAACTTCACTTTGTAGTTTGTATCAAGCTCAATGTTTTTGAGTTTTTTTTTTGCCTTCTCTTTAATTAATTTTTGATAGAGAACATGTTTGATACTGCTTTTCTTGTAAGTTAAAGTATTTGGGGAATATTGAATGTTAAGTCTGTTATATTGTATTCGTAGGTATGGATGCACAAGTTGCATACGGCTTCCACACTCTGCGTAATGAGAAGCCCTACCTAGCACAAGGCCCAGTTGCAAATAAGGTCTGATTAATAATATAATTTCCAACTTTATAAAACAAAAACAAAATTGGATGTCTCATATTGCTTTTTGAAAATTCTAATGTCGTAGTATCAACAATTCAGTCTAATCCATTTGTTTTCATGGTTGAATTATTGTCTTCTCTACATTGTCTTGCTCGGTACTCAGTTGATCATGGTGTCTTTTCCATGTGTACGGCATGTTCTTTTATAACCACCGAAGGAACTTTTTTTTTCTTTTTTTTTAATTAACTCTTGCAAAACTTTGTGAGGTTCATTCTCGACTGTAAATACATGCTCTAGTTCTTTTTTTTTTTTTGCCATGTCGGTATCCTTTCGTGCTTCATGCGCACATCTCATTTTCATACTATCATGAATTCTGCGTCTGCCATTGGTGTATTTGCTGCTTCTATTTCGAATTACTTGTGAGAATGGTAGTTTAGGCCTTGCCGTAACATATTTTCTTGTCTTTTATTGATAATAAGCCTTTATTTGGCAGATGATCTATTCTGGGTATAGCTGCACTCAGGGCTGGTTCTTTACACCTTGTGTGAGTGATCCCGGCTTAAGGTAAGACGACTTTTTTTTATTTTCAGCTGTGGTTCCCAGTCTAGATCTGTTCATTCTAGTTTCTGAAGTGAAACATTGCTGCTAGTGATATTAAGAACACTGCCACTATTTTGTAGAAATTAGAAAGGCTGCAACTTGGGTTGGATAGAGAGAGCTGACGAGCTGTTTCCATCTTAATCCCTCCTTAAGACGCACATTTAATTACGCGTGATTTGGAAACAGCTGTCTTGTGTTTTTAACACAAGGTAAGACTGCGTCCTTGTGACCTCCCCTATCCTGCCATAGGCAAGACTTTGAAACATGGCTGTTTGAAGATTACCGCAACCACACGAGGCCATATTATCCTCATCTAACTAGATTTGGCTGTGACGACCTACAGGCGACCTTGACTGAAACTGTGATATAATAATCTATTGCATGAGCCATTGAGGCAATGGAATAATTTTATTGTTCTTTTTATATTTGAAAGGAAGGAATAATGTTCTTGTTGAGGGTTTTCCGGAGAATTTGATTTGATAGTTTTAAAATTCTCTGGGCACCTTAGAAGGTTGACCAAAATATTTGTCTCCTTTACCTCTCAGTCTTTTAGATTTTCATGTCTTTTGTCAAATATATATCTAAGACACCATTTTGTCTTTCATTCTTGCAGGGGACTCAAAAACATCTTACGTATATATATTAAAAAAGTCAACTGTGCCGAATGGGAGCAAGTACGAGTCCCTTCAAAGTAAGTCTCCACTACAATCTCGTTTTCCATGCCTGAACTTGATGGATGTATGCCTTCATGTTCGTGTTTGAAAAATTTCAGGGCTATTTCTTGACTAGTTGTTGCGGTGAGTTCCACGTTTTGCTAATACTAGCGATGCTTTATATTCTACAGTGTCAGATCGATAGTTGCGTTAAATCTTCATAATTATGGAAGTGGAAGGCATCCATGGGGTAATTTAAGCCCAGAGTATTTGGAAAAGGTATCATATTTGTGGCTTTCAATTGCTTTTAAATGTCACTCCTCTCATTCCATATACTCCATATTGTCCTAGTTTGACTTTGTTGGTAAAAGGATGTCGACTTTAACCAATATCTTCTCCCGGTATATAACTATATTACGTAAATTGTAGTTTTTAAAAAATCAAAGATGACAGTCATGACACATTTCCTATTGTATTTCTCTACATGTCTACATGTATTCGAAGAAATCAATGGTCAAGGTTGACATTTATGCATTTGGAGAAATCAATGGTCAAGGTTGACATTTATTGACCACCAAAGTCAAATGTTTTCATTCAAAATCCATTTTAAGTCAACTCTTCTGCTCTTGATCCTTCCTGGTGTAGTGACTGAAAGCTAACTGATGTCTGCAAATTTTGGCGTTGTTTGTACAGAGAGGCTTTGTTGAAGCCAACGCCGATGATGGTCTTATTGAAATTTTCGGTCTAAAGCATGGATGGCACGCCTCCTTTGTGATGGTTGAACTAATCTCTGCCAAGCATATTGCCCAGGTTATTACTACTTTCAGTTTTCTCTTTAGTAGTCCAAAATTTGTTGCTTCTATACTTCACTTAGGGTACTTGGCGTCTATCGACGATACAAGACAAACTTCCGGGGGGTAAAACACAAAAATCTTTCACCAAATAACCATGCTTAATACTCCCAACATACGGTGATACGGCCACACCCAATACTTGCAGATAAACCCGGGTATCATAGGTTGAAATTGCCGTCTTGTATGCTATGTTTGCTCAATCACGTTGCAGATCCAATTGTTGAACGGTTGAACCTGAGATGACCAAATTTGTTGGGCATGGGCATGGGGAAACGTGTGAGGGACACTTCTCCAAAACAACGATATATCTACAAGTTTCAATAGTTAGTGATATATACTATTAGCTTTGTACCCAATCTTCCTCCACCTTTGTCAAACGGGTGGCCTAGATTGGTTAAATTGACTTCGTACCCATAAATCGTCACTTATAAAACTAATATGATAAACCGTCTATTTTTGGCACATCAGGCCGCAGCTATCAGATTTGAAGTAAGAGGTGGTGATTGGAAGCAATCGTACATGCAGATGGATGGAGAACCATGGAAACAGCCACTCGATAAAGAGTACTCGACATTCGTCGAGATCAAGCGGAACCCAAATCAGTCCTTGATGATTAGAGGAGAGTAACGTCCCGGCCAATCCCAGTTAAGTGTTGATAATTTTGATGTATAACAACCCTCTCTAGCTATATAATAGGCGGTGATTCTAGCGAGAAAGTCTGAGATTTGTCCAAGTACAAGAGTTAAATTGGAAACGAAAAAGATGCAAGCGAACCAGCTATTGTGTATGATGATGAATGTTAATATGATGTATAAGCAGTGTATGAGTGGGAAGCTTTATAGGTTTATGTGTATTTCATTCCTATAGTTGCATTCAGCGCGTTCGAAGATGGCGTTCTATATATCGATAATTCTATGTTCTAATATGATGTAATATGTTCTGTATATCTATTGCAAACAAAAGATTAAGATCGTAGTTTTGTTTTGGCTTGAGGATAAGTGAATGAAAAT
>JAGPOY010002844.1:0-14086 GCA_018983105.1 Silene uniflora
GAAGTCCGTTATATATTGGACATTGGATGGCTATCTATTTTCTTGATAGATTTGTGGACATAATTATTCAAGTGGTGTATAGGAACCTTTAGAACTTGAAGTACTTAACATTGGGTCATTTTGAAACCACCTCTTTGTGATATTAACACTATGGTGAGGTCGGGTATATTCAAGCCCACTTATTTCGCCGTTGATGGCAGTCTTCTAAGAAATTGGGTTGATGTCAATTGTCATTGTATGTTGTTGCGGAATTTAAATCAAGTGACACGAGATTTCTGTTATGCCTTCTTGAAACATGCGACTTAATAGATCGAAAAATCAGGTTGTCCCCGACCTTCCGTTTTTTTGGTTTCAGTGAAGCCTTTCAGTTTCAACCACTCCAATGTATTTTTTGTTTTTTTTTCTTTGCCAACATTTTTCCGAGTCGAATGTGTTTTGCAGCAGTGCTTTCATGGGTGAAGGACAGAATATTCCTTATTTTTCAAGCATACGTCTTAAGTGTTCCTCGTATGTGTGCTTCTTGTAAGGTCTTATTACTGATTATTTTTCAAATGACTTATTTGGCACATGCTTTTCTAACAAATGTACCCCTTTTACATTATGCATACTTTGGGGGCTAATGTGCTAAATGAATCATCCAGGACTTTGAAGATCTGATGAAAGATCTGAGTAAAGTCGGAGCTGATTGTGAGGAGTTCAAACACTTGCAGGAATCATAGTTGCATTGGTACCAAAAACTGAAAGGATTTCAAGTACACAACATTGGTACCGTGTTTCTAAAATCTTGCCCGGCTCATCTCTTCCTTGTAACTGCTTATGTTTTTGGAGTCGGATTTTTTTCAATTTTTGAGTCTAGTGACTAGAACAAATACTTCTCCACAAGGTGCAGGAGTAAGCATTCCAAATTTCCAATGGACTCAGCTTACTTTGCTTACAGCATACTGGGATTCTTTTGTACTGGAATTGCAGCGACTGTTTAGGTTGTGAATGCTAAATCTCTTCCCCGATACAAGAAAGAAAGACTTCTGAAGTTCTTTAGGTGGTCATATTTTTGCCTTGTCCGCAAACTCGTATCTGCAGTTGGCAACATTTGTTGTGTTTACCATTGAAATTGTTTAGATTCTCTGATAAGAGTTGCACTTTTTTTTGAGATACTCTTGCGGAGCAAGAGCTGACAATTGACAGGAGCGAGTTTAGCAAAGCATTTTGTTTCTTGATAAGAGGTGGCAATCATTGACCTGACCCAAAAATGCGAAGTTCAACCCGACACAAAGTTAGTAAATAGGCCAACACTTTCGTGACCATTTATGTAAATGAGTAAATAGGGACATGACACGAAACCTATATGGGTTGGGTTACGTGAGATCTTTCGACACAAACGTAATACGAATAATGTATATTGTGACTCTCATCATTAGCTTAAGCTTTTGGTTGAGATGGTTTCTTGACACCAATTACACGATAATCGTTGGTTAAGTATCTTTAGAACTGTTTGTGTTGTGTTCTTGTGTCGGTGGTCGAGGGAAGAGAATTACAATTTAAACTTGCTATCGACTTGAATTTCCTTGATTATTTCTTTTCGGAATTTTTCAACTCAAAAACGACCTTTTCATCGGTAAACGAGCATCTTTAAAGTGATCGTCTCATATTAAGGCGGCGAGAAATACAAATTCAAACTTACCTAAATTTATTTTGTCAATACAAATACAAATACAAATTAAATTAAATTAAATAAAAAATAGAATAAAGCAACACAAGAATAACTCAAGGACAACCTTGTCGTGAATTCTCCAAGTCCCTTTTTGCTGCCCAATAATAATCCCGTCTCAGTTTGTCAATTTCTTCAAATCCGATTGTGATTGTAATACAATCAGGTATTATTTTCCCCCTTTTCTGGTCTAATTCTTGTTTAAACCTTGTAATCCCCAAAATAATTTACTCGTCTTGTGAATTTCATAAACCCTAAATTTCAGGAATCACAAATTCCTCTTATTTCTGCTTAATTTGATTGATAGTATCCTTATGAGTATTTATAAACCCTAAATTTGGTAATTTTAGGTGTTAATCGGTGTTATATCTGGTGATAGGAGGGTCTGAAATTAAATTAGGGTTAAGGAAGTATGGTTTCGGAAAGAGGGGTTCACCCAGATTGCATAAATGCATCAAACCCATATCATGAATGCGTTGATTATTGCTTCAGGAAGATTGCTGAATCCAAAGCTCGTTCCGCTAATAAACCCAATCTTGGTAATTTTTATCTTCTTGTATTCTTTTGATCATTCATATGATTTTGGTGTTGTATATTCCGCGCTGTGTATTGTTCAAAGGTATGTTGCTCCGACATGGGTGCATGTCCAAGTGTCGGATTCGTCTATTTTATGGGAAAAAAAATCATGTTTTTGGTCTAAAATGAAGTGTCAGAGTGTCAAGTGTCCAACATGGATACGCTAGGTCATGGTTACCGGATTCGATATGAATACGCCCTTACCAATTCACAGTTCTCTCCTCTAGAATGTATGTTATATGTATTTTCAGTAAGCGACTAGATAGAATTCGCTCTCAACGATTCGTGATTCGTACGCGAGGTAATATTGAGGGGTCCAAGCAACTTATAGGTTCATAGTATTTAGAATTGTGATTTGTGATACACTTTAACCTTAATCCCAAACCCAGACTAGGGTTAAGATTCGAGTACAGTTCTGGTGATTCTAAGGTGCCAAGCAAGTTGAGCGTTCTGAATTTCTGATAGACAAATTGCAACCAGAAATCGTAGCTTGACAGTTAATAGATATTGGCGGTTACTTCCTCCGTCCCATCATTTGTTTACCTTTGATTAAAAATACCCCACACAATGAATAAGAAAGATAAACAAATGATTGGTATGGAGGGAGTGTGATTTAAACTATGTGAGTCGAACTTGCGTGGAAGCAGCGGACATGGGTGCGTGCCCGACACAGCATTGTGTTGAGGAATTTTTTTATTTTTTTTCTCTGACTAAGGTGAAAAGTTGAAGTGGCATGTGGTTTTGGAAGAGGTGTTGTGTGGTGTGACATGCCAAAGTAACATAGAAAATGGCTGGGAACAAATTATTATGTAAGTGCTGATATGGATGTTTGTTTAATGTGTGTTTTCAGAATTTGAAGAAGCTAGCGGCAGTCGCAATAATGTTGATGTAGCTCCTGATGAAATTGAATTATTGCATGAGGGAGATAGAAATGAAGAACGTGTTGATGACCAACCTCCTGAGGACATCATAGAAGAGGACGGATCTAACCTGACTGGGAGACAGAAAAAACTGTTTGAACTGAGGCTTAAAATGGTGAGTATTAAATAGACTCTAGGTTAAGTTGTTGCTAGCCAAGTTGTTCAATGATTCTAAATGATTGGTGCGTTTATGTATAGCTTTTACCTTTGTACTTGACATTTTGCGCAGAATGAAGCTAGAAAAGCCAATCAGACAGCTATGGTGGCTGAGAAGAAAAGAATGGAAGCTCCTACTGAGTCTAGGGGTGTGTCTAAAGAAAAATGGATGGAGGAAAGGAAGAAAAAAGTGGGCAGGCTTTTAGAAGCTAATGGCTTGGATATGAAGAAAGCATACATGCTTGATACACAAGAAGCGGCAGAGCAAAAATATAAGAAATGGGAGAAAGCTCCAGCTCCAAGCGGCTGGGACGGTATGTCTAGAATTTTTTCTTATATTATTCGGGTGGTAATAATAGTGTTAATTGATATCGTGTTTTTTTGTATGTAAACTGGTATAAGTTACCTAGCTATGTATCAGCACGTGCTCTTACAATTATAATCGCACCTCGTGCTTCTTGATTGCTGTGTAATCATTTCCTGATCTCATTTAGTAAATTAGAAAATTTGCCCTTGAACTTGGGGTAAAAATGGACTTTTTGGGGATTGTGTTACAGTTGATGGATAGTGATATGTGCATTCAGTTGAATGCTTGTTGTGTTATTCTTATTATAGATTATAGATAAGATCTTCTGTATACTGGTTTGCTGGGTTTACGCGCTCTCCAATCTTGTATGTTGGGTTGCATTCTTGCTGTAGATGGGCTTGCCGCTTGCCAGATAAATGATAGACATTGCAATTGCCGAGTTTAGCCAAAGGTTTACTTGTGATTGCTGTGACTTGCCACGTCAACATTTATAAGTAACACCAAGCCCTGTCAGGCAATAGGCAATGTGCTAAAACTGTAAAACATAGTCCATACTACTTTCAGAATTTACTCACCTACTGTTGGCCCATGCTCGTGGAAGATTATTGTTCATAATATGATGTCATAGCATGTTAAATTTCTGTGGAAGTTTTTTTGTAATTTAGTGTTAGCTTAGTAAGATTTTGAGAGAATGTCTCCTGAGAATTTTAATCCTTACTAAATGGTCTATGATGCAGTTTTTAATCAGAAAACATTGTACAATGCATACAAGAAGCGGACAAAGAACATATCAATAGACCTTGAAGAATATAACAAGATGAAAGAAGAGGATCCTGAGTTTTATCGTGAGGCTTCAAGCCTTCAATATGGAAAGGTAAACTGCTGGAGGATTGAAATCTATTTATAATATTTTTTTGTTGATGCCTGTGTTGCTGTGTATGTGCTTTGCTTCATAGTTCATTCATTTGAGAGTTTTAGTTATTTACCGCTTTTCTTGTTGTACAGGCTCCAAAGACTTCAGAAGACAAAGTTGAAAAAATGGTTAAGGAGCTCAAAGATAGAGAGGAGAAGCGTACATCATTTAGCAGGAGGAGGAAGTTTCACGAGGACAAGGATATTGATTCCATTAATGACCGTAATGAGCACTTCAACAAGAAAATTGAACGGGCCTTTGGTAAATATACGCTGGAGATCAAGAACAATCTTGAAAGGGGAACTGCATTGCCTGATTAAGGTATTTGATCAATTAATTTTTATCCTTGACTTCTTCTATCTTGCTTATCGCCACTCACTGCTCCTTTTAAGTTTGACTTTCTGATCTCTCTACTTCTTAGGGGTATCTTTTTGAGAAAGGATTTCTCGGATATTTTTTGGGGGTTTTGAATTCTACGATATATCCCCGGTTTCTCAAAATCATACAAGATACCCCTAAACTCCAAAAATTGTCCTACAAATACCCAAAATGCTGAAATTTTACAATTTTAAATACTCCATAATTGGGCGGTTTTAGTTGATTACGCATCCAGAATACGTAAACCCATCAATATAAGCTTTATTTACTCATCAAATGTGGCGCTTTGTTACCATTAGAAAACTCAAATTTGGATACTTGGGTTATTTTAAGAACTAATCTGAAAGTTTAAGGGTATATTAGATGTTTATAAAAAATCGAGGGTATATGTTAGAATATGGGAAAGCACAAGGGTACACCATAGAGAATCCCGTTTTTTTTTCATCGTGTCAAGTTGTTTGCCATTCGATTCATCGCCACCTGGGCATGACCGAATGACTTTGGTCTGATTATATCCATGTTCAAATCACCTATAGTTTTGGTGTGCTTCTTGATATGATTGATCTCGCCTACCTTTAATCCGAGTTGGATATACAACCATCAAAATGATACTGTGTGTTGGTCCTTTCTCTCCTTGCAAGTGTGAGGACAGAATGTAATAAAGGAAACTAGATTGTTGTTATATGTTCTTGCAAATTTGATTGATTGCGATATGTTATCTTTCATTTATGGGCTCACCTAAACATACAAGTTTGTTCACTTATTGTTTAAACATCATGGTATGGTTCACCTTTTTAACACCTCTTCCAAAAGCAATATCTTGAGTTAATCTTTGGAAAGTCATGGTCAAGCCATTAGGCACATCCGAGGTATTTTAACACGAGCCTTTTTTTGGGGGGTAAGGGAGACACAAGTACATTTTTGTTGTTTACAGATTTCCGATTCTAGGTCATTTAGTACTGCCTCTCTATGAAGTTGATCAGTATTAGTTACTTTACTAGTTACGGTTAGGCGCTTGCTTAGCTGAATCTGCTATAATGTTTGCCTCTGACAAACTTGTTCCGGAGTTTTTGTCATCTCTCACTGGAAGGGTATCATATACCTTCATGTTAATCGCTAAGTGGTACGCCTCGATCATATCAATCAAGATTGATGCAAATTGTGTGGCTTCATGCGTTTCTTTTATCATTGTGATGATGAAATTGTAACCTCAATTATGGGGGACAAGATAAATTGTGATGGGTGATGACATTCCCTTGTTGTTGTCAACAGATTATCCTTATCCCTATTCTTCCTTTCCACCGCCCAATATATCGGACAGGTCGAATATGGTCCAAGCGTCGCAGAAGTCTGTTTGGAAGTGTCTCACATTGAAGATTCTCCAACTCACTGAGGCACCAACAATCCAACAACCTGTAACATGGATTTTGTGTTGTACTATGCCAACTACTTTGGATTCTGAATAGATTTTGCTTATGCGGTTTAGTCCTTAGTCCTTTCAATACAAAAATGTCGTCTCAAGAACATTATTCAAAGGCGTAAAGGCTCTTGTAAAATGGAGTAAAGAGGATTATGGATCATACATTCATACGCAATCTTATTCTTGTGTTAACACCTGAAGAGATGGTCTCATGGTGGCCAATCTACTGAGAATTGCATTGAACGCACATATATTACTGGGTGTGTTTGGATAGAGAGATTTGGAGGGAAAGGAAAGGGAGGAAGAGTAGGGGATCTAAAATCCATGGTCTGGATAGCAAGTATGGGTGGACGGAAATGGAGGAGGGATTTAAAATCCTGATCTATTTGCTTCCTCCAAGCCTAATCAAAATGTCTTCATTATATAAAAGATTTGGAGAAAATTGTATCCAAACACTCACACGGCCACCCCTCATTCCTCGCCTCCCTCCGATTATCAGTAGTTGACACATTCCGTTTTTAGCTTACTGTAGTCGACTTATTTGCATTTGGGAATGTTTTTCTTAATCAAATCACTCTTTTATTTAGGTGGGGATGAGGAGTTGGGTATTTGTCTTTTTCGATTAGCATCTCCCAGTCCTTGAGCACATGTTATTTTCTTAATAATCTTTCCGTTCCATCTATTAACCGATGTTTATTTCCATTTTGATAAAGAATTATTTTCCGCATAAAGTTAGAATTATCAAGTCGTTGGGAAATAAAATCTGAATCGTTGAGAGAAAAGCAAAGAAGTAAAGAGAAGATAAAATGGAAATGATTCAAATGGATAATTAATCCTAGGTTGGGTTCTATCGACCAAAATAAGTACGTTGGATTCTATTCTTATTCTTTGTTTCGACTAATGGTACGTTTGGTTTAAATATTTTTTGTTTTGTCATTAGCAAGTCTCATTGGAGATGGATGATATTCGTCTTTAGTTAAAGACGGATAACATGTGGCATTTTACAATAAAATATGAACATTTACAATAATCATTTCTTATCATAAAATAGCGACATTTTATCGTTTTAGGTTAAAACCGTCTAGAACAAAAAAAATTATTTTATTTCGAGGTTATGAGGTGGCTAATATTAAACGATACAATTAATAACGTGATGGAATCCAAGAAAGACAACTTTGTACATGGAGCCACTTGAGTTCCTTTGGGCTTTGGGTTCTTCTCAAAACCGTTAAATAAGAGTGTGTGTCTATTACGGAGTGACCTAACCCATTTCCCAAAGTAGACCTAACCATTAACCAGCGGTTATTGGCTGCAGGTTAACTTGAAGTTAGCCGTGCCTAACAGCTGGCGCTGACCACGGACCACCACAGCCTCCAAGAATAACCCACTCATTCATTCACTCACCTCTGTTGAATTAAAAGATGGTGAAAGGAGCAGAGCACCCTAGGTTTAATTTAAGTGTGGGACCCACTTCCATGTTCCATGACTTTCCCCATCTGCATTGCACGTGACTTGTGTCATTGTGTAAGGTATTTTCAAGGTTAAAAGCTGAGATGGGTAAGTGCATTCTGCAGTTTTCTTGGTAATTTTTGGACACTCTCCTCCTTGTTCCATTTTGGACCACTCTTTCTCTAATTACTACACTTGTCCACTTAACACCCATTTAGCTAAACCGGACAAAAAACATAATCACTAATTATTGTATATGGTGTACACTAACCCTCTACAGTAGGTCTTGCTTGCGACGGGTCGGATCTTGTGACGGGTATTTTGTGAGAGGAAATGGGTAGAGGGGACAAGGTGGGCACCCCCCATGTGCTTCTCCACTCACCCTTGATGGGTATTTTGTGAGAGAATATGGTATCCGTCACAAGCTTGTGACGGATAGTGTCCGTCACAAATGAGAATTTGTGAACCCTCTATATTAGTGAAAATACTCAATTCATAGAAACTCAATCAATCATCATGATTTACAATAGTCATAATTTAAATTTGGCCACATGTCGGGTTTGGGTCAGACCAGTCCCTTGATCCTAAACTGACCAGCGGTAATAAGGAGCGGGTTAAGCTATCTAAGGTCTGACTTTGAACCGTATAGACGGACAGTCGCTATGTCGGCTAGAGAGGACCAATTTTTTTTTTCCTTTTCACCTTTTTTGGCGAGCATAGGGCATGGCGGTGCCATGAATGTTCGACCATGAACCTACTTGGAAAAGTAGGTGAGTCGAGGTGGGCTTGTGAACGGGTTGGCAAAATTGCCACCTCTAGGTCATAATGCCTTTAGTTGACGAATTTATAAACTACAGTACTTTCTGCACTATAGATTTTAGTATGAATATGTTCTTGTATATTAAAATAAGTCACACTATGGTCTTGTTTATATGGAATTAATTTTAATTTCTACAAGTCTTACCCTCCGTAAATGTTTAGTTCAAATTTTATAAGTTGATTCTATTCCAATGAAGTTCGTCAAATTTAGCTTAAGACCTTTATTCAATTTAGTTTAATTAAATTAAATTAAATTAAATACATTTTTAGGTTTGTGAATGAGAGCATTGAGAGGTGTCTCAGACGTGTGAGGATCATCTTCATTACCTCAAAAGTAATGGATGGTCCATTATCCCTAATACATCATTATAAAATTATTATACTTTCTTCACCTCGTCAAAACACTTGACCGTTAGATTGTTTCGGAACGAAATTTGGATCATTGAGAGGTAATGGAGATAAGAGAGTAATGGAGAGAAGTCGGACCGGTCTTAGACGGGCTTAATTTGAAGGGCTACCTCTGTTTCTAGTTTCTTCGCATTGGTTCTTTTTGGATTTGTCCCTACTGATTTTCGTAATATTAAAGATTGTTTGTTCGGTTTAGTGGGAATTTTGTATTTGGCAACTTTTTCTTAAAAGGGATTGAAAGCACGATATGCTTGTTTGACATTGATATTGTGGAACTTATTTGAATCCCTCTTTTTAACGCAATTCTATTAAGAATTCAGTGGAAGCCACTCGAATTACGTGTCATTTCCCATCGTTTTAGAGCATGCTTATTATTAACTTAGTAGTAATTTTATATATTACAAAAGCCGCCTTCCATGGTCCGATCCCTACAACTAGTAGCGAGGTCAGGATTTGCGGTAGTGGGAGAATGACGGGAAAAATATTCTAGCGAGAACGCGAGATAAACTTGAAAAAAATTCGAAACTTTTAACTAAAATTGAGAGATTTTATTTAGTAAAACTTTGTCTAATACTTCAATCAATATGGGAGAAAGGAAAAAAGTAAATGAATTTAGTTCAGAATTCATGAAGTCTTGCACATTGCATTACCAATCATAGTAAAGAATTGAATAAAATAGCATGTGATGTGTTTATACCTTATATACGTAATCAAGTCATTGTTACGGATTCATTTGGAACTTTCCCTTCTGGGTTTCTAATATATGCTTCGTTTTCCAATACACATTCCATATTTTCTATTCTAAGTAAAGAGTATGAATGTTATTGCCTACTTTGTCTTCTCATCAAGTAACTGCCTATGCTTCAACAAAACTCTCTTGCTCATGTAATCAATACCAATTCAGAATGGGCGATAATAATTGTAAAGCTAATAAAGTAATTTACTCGTCTATCGACTGTTCATGAATCATGAGCCTAGTAATTAGAACACTAATTACTAGTGACTGACTAATGATAACTTGAAATTAGCTTTGTCAAATAAAACTCATTAAAAATTTGCATCTAAATATTATAAATTCGTTGTATAAACTAGCTAATGAAGTCGTTATCTACATTCGAATCTTATCAACATTATCGCCCGTCATCTTCCTTAATTATCATAAACAAAAACAAATACTCCGTATAAAATAAAATGAAACATAGGGTCATGGTGTCATATGGTCATCTCCATTATGACCACAATATAATGCATGGGAGTCTTGCAGTGATGCCGTATAGATATGCGGATCTTTGGCATGAATAATTGAACAAATAGATCCTTTTTAAGACGAATATATCTGTTTTAATCATAAACCAGGTTAAACAACACCCACTTATAAGAACAGGGCAATTAACTTTTGGCGATTTCTTCTCATTCTGTTTTTGTTTTATGTATGATAATCGATACTTGACCCATTTTAACAATAAGACAGATATTCCGTCTTAAATGGGAATTTGTGATAATTGAAATTGGTCCCCAACCCAAACTGTGCATGTGATATCCTCTCAATTTAGAGGTCATGTTTATACATTCTTTCCATCTTTTTGCTTCACTCTTTCTTTCACTTTGGCATTGCTGCCCTTTTTACTCGTAAAGTAGCCAAACCACAATGCCCCATTTCCCTACTTTTTGCCAACACGTGTCGTATTGTGAGTGGCCTTTTGTGTATTGTTTCAGCAACTCTGCTCACTCTTCCATGTGATTTGACAACTTAGCTCTAATAAGGACATTTACCTTCAATTGCATTTCAAAAACTAGCCGTTTACGTCATCTTTAGTTAGGATTTTGTTTGGTTTTCAATTATGTTTGTTATTGATAGAGATTATGATGATGATTATATGATTTAATTTGGAGCATATGTACCCAAGAGCTTAAGCTTTGCTCTTTTAGGCTAAATGGAGCTTAACTGAACCGAATTGATCGAGCCGAGTAAAACTGAACTGAATTGAGCTAAGTGGAACTGAACTAAATTGAAGTTATATGAAATGAATAAAGCATGAAATAAGTTGAGCTAACTAAACTCAAGTAAGCTGAATGAAAGTTCAAGTTTAGCCGGAAAGAACATAATCTTACTTGAAAAATTTTAGACAACTTCTGACGATTTAACAATTCCTTCGAATACATGTTGGAAACAAGCAATACTCGGATCACCACAAAGGCACATCTAAGGGCTAAATAGACGCTCACCCTCTAAAGAAAGGAGTATTTTCGGTCTCCTAGCTAAAAAAAATCATGGTTCCGCATCTCGGCCACCACAAGGCTAATAATAGAGTTGAAGACGAAATGTCGTCGAAATTAAAGTAAAGGTGTAAGATAACTTAGGTTATAAGCATGGAAAGACAAAATGATTGGTACTAATAAAGTAATAATGGTACTAATTGATAAAGAGTAATAATACAACACAATAATGAAGCTAAGCTCAATAATTTACTCGCATTACTCCAAGACTTGGGAAGAGAAAAAACCAAACAAAAAGGACAATAATTCATAACAGTTGGCTAAGAGTAGCTACTATAGCTAAATACTGCACACACACACAAGAGGAGAAAACAATAAAAATCCAATAAATTCATCTTCATTTCATTTTCTTGTCTTTCACTTGTGTTTTCTGGAAAATGCAATAATAATTGATGGAGACGATGCTTGCTTAGTTGGTGGGGTTGCTTCGGAATGATCCAAGAGCTTTGATTGCAGCTGCTCTCAATATGTATTGATGATATGCTGCTGCTGCCAATGCTCCGATGAATGGTCCGACCCAGAATATCCACTGCACATACCAATCGTAATTTGTTAGTAGTTATACTAATTGATCACAAAACAGAATTAGCCAAAGGGTCTAAGAGAACGCGTGAAATGAGACACAAAGCCAATTACAAGTAAAAACCACAAGTAGGAAAATTGAGAGTCCAGACTTTGAGATGGACGACAACTATAAGGCCAATTAAATAAAACTGATTATTTTCGTCAATACTCGACCAACAGAGTAGGTCTTTCTTAAGACCGTCTTAACTTAGTACAGTCATAAACAAAAATTGGTAATCATGTAATTGAGCTTTTATATTATACTGTAAACAACATTGCTAAAAGCATCTAACTTTAAGCTAAAGACAAAGACAGATCCTTGAAAGACCAAAATAACCCTGAAACATAATCTCTTGATTACCAAATCCATAATTGTCAGACACACAGTACAATAAATGACCAAAATACCCTTATCGCAAAATCACAAAGACAAACTCAAAAACTTACTTGATCATCCCAGATCTTCTTGTTGTTATAGATAACAGCAGCACCAAAACTCCTAGCAGGGTTAATACCAGTACCAGTAATGGGAATAGTAGCCAAGTGAACCATAAACACAGCAAAACCGATAGGAAGCGGGGCCAATATCGGCACGTGAGAGTCACGAGCACTTCTCTTAGGGTCAGTAGCTGAGAAAACAGTGTAAACCAACACAAATGTGCCAATAATCTCAGCACCAAGGGCAGTACCCTTGTTGTAACCAGGTGCAACTGAGTTGGCCCCACCACCAAGGGTATTATAGGAATGTTTCATGAATGCCTTTACTAAGCCTACACCACATATTGCCCCTAAACATTGGGATATCATGTATGCAACTGCCCTTATTAAGGACACTTTCCTTGCTAGGAACAGTCCAAAGGTTACTGCTGGGTTTATGTGTCCTCCTGTAGCATCATTAATTGTTTTGTTAGTTAATAATCATGTCGTATTTTAGACGTACAGTAATTATTGCGTAAGACGGTTTGAAAATTAAAGAATGAGGGCCTAACCACTCAAAAGGACAGTAAGACAATATTATATTATTATTCTATAATTTGAACTTATTTTGTAAAATTAATACATACCCATAAAACCCTTTTGGCTTTTTTATTATGCAAAAGAAAAAAAATGGAATTTGGTTTAGAAAGTTTGGATCTTTTAAGCTTACAGACTGTATGCTTGTATCTAACAACAAAAGCCAAAAATGTTCAGTTTAAGTCATTTTTTAACCTAGAAAGGTTGGATCTGTAAGCTTAAAGAGTATAATTAACAACATTATCATCAAAGTTAGGATAATTATTATTTTAAACTTAATTTCTCAAAGAAATACAGTACATAACAAGGAAACTTCTTTTGTTATGTGACAGAAATACAAATATTTAAGCTTAAAGACAATATATTAACCTAAGACGGCTCTCACAATGGAAGAAGGTTGTGAGACGTATTAAGTTAAGACGGTTTTAAGCAAAACGAGAAGGGTTGAGAGATAAAAGGAGTACTGACCAGAGATACCAGCAGTGCAGTAAACAAGAATAAAGATCATGCCACCAAAAGACCAAGCAATACCAAGAAGACCAACACCACCACAGGGAGCAGTTTGTTTCTTATGACCAATAACAGTAGCAACAGTTATGTAAAGGAACAATAATGTTGCTATAAACTCAGCAATCAAAGCTCTGTAGAATGACCATAACTTGAGCTCACCCATGTCAAACAATGGTGCTGGTGGTGGGTCCACATAGTCTTTCCCATGGTGTTGCCCTTGTGCTTCCTCACTTAGCACTTCTTTTGTCATTTTTTAATTTCAAGATTTGTTTTTGTTTTTGTTTTAGTTGGGTTTTTTTGTGTTAAGTGTTGTATGTCTGTATGTTTGGCTTGGGTGGGTTTATAAAGAGGGATGGAAAGATGTTACTAGAATAATACAGGTGGGTTATTGTGGAATGTGGATAAGCTTTAATTAATAATGTCAATGTTTCCGCTTTCGTTGTTTCGTCTCTCTTTCTGAGAGGTCTGTCCCCGTCTATCGGTGGTGTCCTTCTCCCAGTTTGAGAGCTTTCGTTTTCGTGTTCGTTTTCAGTTCTCTAATAAGTCAGAAGAAGCGGAAGATCAGCATTGTTATAGATCGTTATATGGTTATACAAATATTGTCCGATTCATGGCTACAATCAATCACGTCAGAAGAAATTGATACTCGTCAAGGAAGATTCGGAGA